>JAGDQP010002937.1:514-16140 GCA_022664845.1 Lepisma saccharinum
GGCGGAGTTTAAGGCAGCGCACCAAGATCATAAATTCTGTCTGTATGTTATTCTCCACATGAAACTTTATGAAACTCAATTTTCAAAACTCCTGTATTTTTTGCAGGTAAAACTTTATATTGTTTGCCAGGTAAAACCTTGTTTAAGTTTGCAGATCCAAACTTTATAACTCTGATCAAACTTGAGACTCACTGACTATTTCTTTCTCGTTTATTGCTCGTTTTCATGAAAGTTTGCGTTGCTTGCTTTGCGTGCGATTTGGGTGAGTAGCCAATTGAAACACGTGTTTTATTGCGGGTTCTACGTATTACGTGCTACTCACTCTAATCGCAAGCATCCAAGGAAAGGAACCCTTACACGTAGAACAAATAATAGGGGTCCTTAAAACACGTGTTTCAAATGGCTATTTAGCCAAATCTCAAGCTACGCAAGCTTTCATAAAAATCAGCCCTTAATCACACGAAAGTTTGCTTAATAGGTTGGGTGCTTTTTTGTTTTTCCCCGACAATACTTTTTTGTGGTAAAGCGCCTTACACCACTTGACTGCCTGGTCGGCATTTAGTTTTTGATATAAGACTTATCTAGAGTAAAATATGATGATATGTTGTGAATTGATGCATTATGAGGGGGATATATAGTAATGTGTTCTGACGTAAGAAAGTTCTTATCAGCGTGCGTGAATTAGGTTAGATCGTATTTGTTTACTTTTGGTTAGTTTTCGTTACTTTAGATACATAATGTGATATTTACCTACACCAGTAGTTAAAGTAAGGAACAACATTTTCGGTAAAATTACCAACTGTTGTTAGTGGGAAAACATGTGGGAGGAGAATTATTGTAGGCTTGGATAAAACTTGTCGATTTTCGATATCTACCCAATCTTCCGCTCTGAAGAGACATTTTCAGAAAGTGTCTCGATCAGGGGCGTAACTATAAGGGAATTAAGAAAGTTTTGTCGCTTTTTGTGGAGGTCTGTGTTCAATTGGCCCTCACACCGTGAGTTGGATGCGAATGGAGATCAGGCGAAGGTCAGTTGTTGGTGTGGGCATATCCAACATACTACCTAGTTGTAACAGTTCAGTTACACCGTGAACGTGCGGAAGGACAGAGTGAACATGGGACCTCCACAGAGAGTCATAAGGGCGTGTATGCTGTACGAGTTCAAACTGGGTGCAAACGCAGCTGCAGCGGGGCGGAGATATGCCAGGCCTTTGGTGAGGGTGTCGTGACTACGCGGACAGTGCAGCGGTGGTTTACCAAGTTTAAGGACGGTGACGAAACACTCGAAGACGCACCACGTGCAGGAAGACCAACACAGGTACCAAATGAAGATCTTCAGGCAGCAATTGAGGCGAACAGTGGCCAGACATATGAGGAACTGGGACTACAATTCAGTGTGAGTGGAGAAACCATTCGGCAGCACCTCCATCAACTTGGGAAGCACTACAAGTTGGGTCGAAGTGTTCCACATGATTTGGCTCCGGGCCAGAAGGCAACTCGAGCAGACACCTGCGTTTCTTTGCTGTCTCGTCTGAGGAAGGAGCCATTTCTGGACAGGGTGTTGACATGTGATGAGAAGTGGGTCCTGTACGAAGATCCACGGCGCCGTCATCATTGGTTAGCATCCCCTGAACCGGTTCCAAAACAGCCGAAACCAGCACTGCATCAGAAGAAGGTCCTCCTGTGTGTTTGGTAGACTGCTCGCGGCATCGTGCATCGGGAACTGCTACCAGCTGGTCAGAGCATCAATGCAACTGTTTACTGTCAGCAGTTGAGCCGTGTTCAAGAAAAACTCAAAACTTTGGAACCAGCACTTCTGAATCGCAAAGGGGTCCTCCTGTTACAGGACAACGCTAAGCCCACGTGTCTAGGATGACCCGGGACACCATTCTACGCCTTGGATGGGAAACACTATTGCATCCGCCATACTCCCCGGACATTGCACCGTCCGATTTTCACCTGTTCCATTCCTTGGACAATCACCTTAGAGGACGCCAGTTCAAATCCCTAGTAGAGGTGCCAAATGCACTTGATACCTTCTTCGCTTCACGGCCCACCCAGTTCTACCCGGATGGAATCCATGGCCTTCCAGAACGTTGGCAGAAGGTCGTCGATGCTGATGGGGACTATTTTTGATCTTCCAGGTACGTCTTAGGTGACATATCGATGTTCGAAGGTGGTGGGTGAAAAAGCGATAGAACTTTCTTGCTTACCCCTATATAATTCCGCGAAACCCCATGTTGAGAAGGGGGGCTAAAGCAATATATAAATATATTAAAAATGAGTTAATGGCAAATTCAGCAACCATGACAAGTGAAGTTGCCTCGGAGTTTGATTTTAAAACTTTCCCAGAGTTGGTCATAGATGTAAATATATAGCGGATCTAATTCCAGCGATCCGAAATTGACGCCAGGATACGTGCACACCTAGAGTACCTGGTAGCTGTAATCGGTTAAAATAAATATTAAAATCTTGCTCTCTTTCTTCCTAATGCCTTGTTTAGATTACTAAGATTGTTACGAGGGTAAAAGTCATGGTTGAAATAACCCCATTTAGACTGCGGAACTTAACTTGGTTATCGTTCTTGTACTGCCATTGTCAGTAAAGAAACAGGTGACAGGCTTAGAGTAAGGAATCTTCTTTTTCCATACTCTAAGGTTACACGGTAGAGGTATAAATTGTAAAATATTGAATACAAATAGATTGATTGTAGCGTAACATTTTGTAGATTAGTTCTGCCATCATTTTTTTATCCTTTAAAAGTGATACGCACCACTACGATGCTATATATTTCGATAAAGAAATAAATAAACTCACGAAGTGAGCTGCGCTTAACGGCCATCTTCCGTTTAGATAACTAACGTAAGAAGATAACCGTCGGAAGATGACGCTGGTTAAATTTGAAACCCAAGTTAATGGTAACTATCGTTTACATTACTAAAATGATCTTGGTTAAAATTAACCATTGCAAGATGTTAGTAATGTTAACAAGGCATAAGTACCAGGTTTAAACACGCGCAAGCATAGATAAAATAATAAGAACACAAGTTCATCCCAATCTTTCAGGCAAGATTAACCGAAAACTGGCGTCAATTTGACCCAGTTTAATTGTATTGGACCAGCCAATCCATTACATATTTCCACCCATAAGAGTTGGTAAGAGAGAAGATATGTTTATGCCTGGACATGAATTTTAACGCAAGCTGGAGAGAATTTCTGCTTTATAAATCTGACAACACTCTGTTCTGTACACTTTATTGAGAGCTGTGTGTTGCTCGAGGTGCAAAATATTGGTATGTGGTTTCCTAGTGTCGTAAAACAAACAAACAAACAAAAAAATGTAGTGAAGTTTTTATATTTTTTTCCTGTTCTTTTTCATTTTTTTTAATGTCCCTTTTCTCACACAGCAACTCAGCAAGTGATTTCATGTTTTACGCTGCAGATAATCAATGTAGTCAGCAGGACTGGAGTTAAGCTTTCATACATTCATCCCAATTTACTTTGCTTTGTTTCCCTGCAGACTTACGAGGCAAATGATGGGATTCTTTTAAATGCATTCACTACCACATTGCATACTTCCTATATCATCACCCTGACAAACATAAGGAATTAAATAAAGACATATAGACTGAAGTTATTTGGTATAGTTTGTATTAAAATATTAATAAACGTCCAGGAAACTGAATATTTTGAATTATAGGAAGAATTTAAGTTCCTAGAGATAATACAACTTCGAAGACATCTTTACTACGGTATTATTCAAGGAAGATACCTATTTTTGATCATAATTACCGTTCGCAAAAATCAATTATATTTAGCTCAAAATCCCGGGAAATAACCTGCTTCTAGTCAAGGACAGAGATATATATTTGAGTTTACTAGTACATTGTTTTTGAAATTTAATTTAATTTTAAGGCCTTTAGGCAACTTTGGCTCTGGGCGAATGGATGATAAGATGAATTGGTGAAATGAAGAAAGTGGGAGAAAACAGGAGAACCCCGAAAAAACCCACGCATACGGTGTTTGTCTACCACAAAACCTACATGGCATGAGCAGGGATCGATCCGACGACCCCTAGCGCCAGATGTGAGCGCTCTACCAATTGAGCCACCTCAACCCCACTAGTACATTGTGTTTCACTATAAAAACACTGGACATTGCTCCCTGCTCCAACACTCGCCCCATACTGTGAAAATATATGACAGGGTAACAAAAATATTTTGTTATATGCATATTTCAAAAGAGTTGCATAATTAAAACGTTTGTAAACAAGCAACTACCTAATTATAGGTTACTTCTAATGAGTCTGTTGCAATAGTGCTCTGACAATGAGAAGTATTATTTCAAAGCATATCATAATGTAACCACGTCCCGCGGCTCCCTCAGCTCTTTTTATAAAAGTATAGGAATAACTATCGGCACGTTACAGCATGGGGGCAATTTGAAAAATTGAATTGTAAAATAGGGTGGCAACGCTGACAACTGGGTGCTTGGGTACGGGGAACAACCACTGAACTAAACGGAAGTATTAAATATTTATTATTTTTAAATTGATTGGCAACACTGTCAACTATGGGACCTGAAGTACCTCTATGACGCGTCCAGTACGTAAATAGCAAGTTTGGTGCTAATACGTTCAACGATATGGAAGCAATTAAACATTTTATTTTCTGAAATTGTTTTGCAACCCTGACAAACTACGGTGCCTGAAGTGCCTGTATGACCTGTCCCAGTACCTAACGAGGCGAGCATGTATGTTAAATTTACTGTAAATCAATGCACACATGTAGATTTGTATTAACAAAAGGCATTTCTATAAGTTGAGTTTTAAAATGGGCTGGCAACACTGACAACTGGGGTGTTTGGGGTCTGGGACACCTAAAACTTTCTTCTATTCTTGATGTTTAAGCTGTTTGAGGCAGATAAGGATGGAAAAAGCTTTTTTCAAAATGATTTTTTTTAAAGTTGGCAACACTAAGAACTGGACAACTCGGAAAATCTCATATAACAGCATGAAAGCTATTTGTAATCTACGGTTTAATTTATGTTGAATGTCATCTTAATTACATATATAAAAGTAATTCTTGCTTAATGAAACGTTAGAAGTATTACAAATTGCTGCCCTGAAAAAAAACGAAGGCTCATGTGTGTTTTTTTTTCTTCTAAAAAGACAGAAGTTTTAAAACACTATAGTTTTCACATGCGGCAAGAAAATACAGAAATTGCGTGTGAGAGATGCTGCTGGCAAGGTTCTAGAACAAGGGCCTTGAGATAATCAAACAAAAGGAAACATATTGCGATACACTGTTAAAAATTTTGCAAAAGTTCCTTCATATATCCCATAATGTTTCCGAAAAAAATGTCAGTATTTGCAATTATTGGCAGTAGTCCTGGGAAAGCAACAAGCAATTTATTTCATTATTTGAAGTTCTCAGTTTTCAGTTCATGTTATTTGTGCAGATGGATCGAAAGAGAAATGCTCGTCAAGTGTTTATTGCCGCCATCTTGTTCGCTTATTTTCCTAGAAATAGGAAATATTCGGATTCCTAATTGACATGCCGATGGGTATGGGTATTCAATGGGTATTTAGATTCCTAATTGACAAATTTAAGAAAGCGATTGAAGCGTGACGTAAGCAGCAGGAGTAGCTTATTTCATGTCCTCGGAGTTCGGACAACGCATTCTGCCTCTGTATACTGTTTTCTTCTGATGTTTTACTTATAACTGGAACCTCGGTCCAGCCGGTAAGACGCTGGACTTGTAGCTTAACAACCCGTGTTCGAGTTCCTCTTGGCACCTACTGTTTTCTTTTATTCCCAGTATTTCTGAAATCTGAATTATATTTGGCTTTTATCAGCCATGTAACTAGAAATTTCCAGGTAGATAGGTTTGACTAGCTTTCTTTTTAGGGATGTTTCTGAAAATGTTTCATGGTGTAACACGATTTTTACAGCCTCTTCTTTAGTTCATAATGGTTCGTGGTGACCTCAAATCTTGCAACATTAATTTAATTCATTTCCCGACGTCATACAATGATGAAATTTTGCACAGTGACGTAAGTTGGGTAACAATACAATATTCCATTGTCATTTTCGTATATTTCTATATATCTATATATTAAAAGCATCCGCAGTAGCACACAAACGTTAGTACCGAAACATTATTTTAACGTTGTAAATGTACCGAAACGTCCGCCTGTTCAACGGTTTATTCGACGTTGAATAATGGTTGAGAAGAAACGATGAAGAAACGGGTTCAGTTGCCTAAAACAGATCATGAATCCTGTCTATTTGCATACACACATTTGGTTTCATTTTATTAGTTGCTTTCATCATGATATACAGTGTTAATTTTCCAACAGTAAATTTTGAACCACTGTTGTTAGATTCGAACGAGGTACGTTTCGCACTCCTCGTTGGTAGCTCGTCGCCTTATCCCTTCATCCATGGATCCAGCTGGAGAGTCCACTACTATTTTACTGTATCTATTTACAGACAGTCTAGTATGAAGTTGCTACGTCATGTATATGCACGTTTCACCATCACGTAAGAAAAAAGAATAAAAAATACAGGTACTTTCCATCTTTCTTTGTTATGCGCATTTTTCTTTAACACCGACCATGGCTGCACTAATAAATTTGGATTTCACAATAAGCGTAATATGTCGCCTTAGAAAAGCTCATAAAAAACGACGACTATGTCATAGTTAAAAACATTTCACATTAACACCATATTAACGAAATTGAATGTTCCTCGAAATATAGTTTAAAATTCAATCTGTTTTCAACGTGCACATGAGAACATAGAAATTAGTTTGTTTCATTCAGTTAGTTTTTTTTCATTATATATTTTTTTGACATAACATTACTAAGAAACACATTAAACAAAATCTATTATACGATAGTTGAAAATGACATATTGAATACACGTTGTATTAACGTCTTATCAACGCAACGACGTCTTTGCTAAAATATTGTTTAAACGTATTTTTTTTTCAACCTACAACGGTTAATCAACGAAATTAACCTAAAATCAACGTTCAAAACAAGTATGTGTGCTACTGGGGATATTTGAAAAAATATATATATACAGAGAGAGAGATGTGGAAAGAAAAGGGGAAGGCCTTCACCCAGCAGTGGATAAAAAACAGCTCAATATAAATATATATATATATATATATATATATATGTGTGTGTGTGTGTGTGTGTGTACATATGGACTTCTTTATGCTAAAATAAATATTATATATAACTTGCAACGATATTGTGTTTAACTTTTTGCAGAACACTTTAGGATTTTGGTAACATAACACTAGCTTGAGAAACAGTATCCGAAGACCGAAATAACTAGAAAAAAATAATAATAAACTTTTTAAAGACAATTTTCTTAAACAATCGTACTAAAAAGTAGAAAAAAATAATTTTGTTAATGCATGACTAAAAAGGAAAGCATGGGCGAACCAATTGAAGAATTTATAATGTGACTGTATATGAGAGAGCGTCCCATGCTTTTAAGTCATGCATTATTATTATTATTATTTTACTTTTTAGTACAAATTGTTTAGTACAAAAATATGTCTATTTATTTTATTTTTTTTCAGAATCTCAAACACTAAGGCCAATATTCCAAACAGGATTGCATCATATCTCAAGATAAAAATAAGAATTACTATTATGCATAATAATTTACTATTTCTTAAAAAAAACTTATTTAAAATTAAGAATAATTATGAACGTAGCAAGACTGATTATGTTACAAATAATGAATTTCTTGAAATCATTGTGTTTATCTTGATTTTCAGTCATCTATTTTTCTTTTGCAATGTCAAGGCTACTAGCAAATTATGATATGGATAGCTGTCGCTTAGCCTTTTGATGATGACGTCATGCTTAATCCACCAGGCTGTATATTCAGGTGGCCTTGATGAATTCCTTCCCGTTTACTCGTAAAAATATTACGGAAGATTCGCTTACTGTACGTCAGAAATATCCTCTTAGAGAGACTGAATTTCAAGCGTAGAGAGGAACTAATAAGCCTATTTCGCTCACATAAACTATGACGTTGTTCTCATTCGCGTGTTTGACATGAGAGCTCTCATTTTTCAGTTCTAGAAGGAAAGTGATTAAAGATGAAGCCACAGTAACGTTATGATGGAGAAGCCTGACAATTCTTAACGAACAAGCGACGATCAATAACGCTTTATAGTCGTAATCTACAACTGGAGAAGGCAGTGACAGTTGAACAACGTCAACACTCTGTTTTGCTCGAAACGACGTTTGATCTAAAAATATATATGAAAGATGTAATTACGTATTATGACACTCTTATAATAATACTTTTTGTTCTGAAATCTTTATTTATTATAACTAGCTATGTTCTGCTTTGCTCTTGCAGTCTCGAATTAGAAGACTAACATTTTGAGATTCTCTAAAATCACACTCCATCGCTCAAATGAACTTCCAAACATCATGCCAATCGTAAATTAAGTTTATAACAAATCTAACACTGAAGTAGATGGTATATAGTATACAATAGGTTTTTATTTCTTGCCCTGTTTCAACAATAACAGAATATTTCCAGACTTTTGAATCAACTACGCACACTGTAATCTCATTTTCTCTTTCAAAGATAAATTTATATAAATAAATAAATATAGGGTGTAAAGAAAAGCCGGTTATAAACTTTGAGAGGTGAGTCAAAAAACTTTTAAATTCGTTTTTTGTGTTAAGTGTTGAAATTTATAACTTTCAAACCAGCGATAACTTTGTAACCGTTCGTTCTAGGTGAAAAATGGTAATAATGACTCAGAAAGAAAAATATCTGATCTTTCATTTTGTACTTTTGCAAAATTGCTGTACGGGCCACCGTTTGTGAGATAAATGCAAAGAAAAACGTTGCATTCGAAAAACGTTTTCAAAATGGCTGCCGGTTCCGGAAGAATCTGAGATGGCCCTATATCTTAAAATCTTTAGACTAATGTGCACTATCCATGCTGGAAGTGTCATGCTTCTATCAATCCTTTCACGTATCTGCTGTACTAACACAAAAATCTACAAATTTTATAATGCCTATTTCAGCGTTACAGCCTATTTTATACAAAACATAATTTTGCGCTATTTCCACCAATGTTATGTACGTCAAAGTAGCGAAATTAAAAAACAAACAAAAACAAAACAGCACAGTGTGTTAAAAGAAGTCCTCCCTTCCCCGGAAATTCAGGTATTTTTATAAAATTAATATAATTTTAGGCCAACTTATATGCATTTTACGTAAATGTCACACTGTTAGATGCACCTCGCCTCCCTTCCGCACGGTGTTTAGCGCTGGAGGCCCGGAGTCAAGTAGATATCGAGTAAAACTGTCTAACAAATACTGCCTTTGCATTTATTTACATCTATCGTGTGGTGCGATTTTTGAATTTAAATTATTTTCGGCCTATAGCAGGCCTGCCAAGTTTTAATTCTAGGAAAAGCTGATGTTGGTATCTACAGAAGCTGACAAAAAGCTGACATTGCACGATATTACTATTTAAATTATCGCATTCGAAGAACAAGGCAGTTCAATTGTGAGATTTACTTCTATTGTAGCCCTATTTGTTAGTGACACACGTACCCTTCTTTGAGAATTTTCCATAATATTCCTATTCATAATATTTTTCATGAATTATTTAAATTTATTGAAGGCCTGTTGGCAGTGTTAGATTTACCTTAGAAGAGGCTGGGGTGGCAGTGATGTTTCCCTGGTACCCAGGTGTGTAGCCAAGGGAAAACAAAAATGTATTTGGCATATTACAACTCTGACCGTATTTGCTACTATGATCTGACGCTGACAATTGAAGGGTTGGAGAAATAAAGGGGATAAGTCCATTTTCGGGATTTTTTCTTTTTTAATGCCATATGAAACACTGTAACATAAGCTTTGCAACACAATTATCAGATGGGAAATGACGAGGTTCAGTCCATGTGAAAATGAAAGACAAAAAAATAAGCCAAGCGGAATAATGGAGATCAGCCAACTTTAAAAATGCTCTACTTATTATAAATTATAAAAATGGATTAATTCCCTTTATTTCTCCAATCCGTCAATTAGAGTTTCGGCATTTATTTCTACACAAAGCTATAGTCAGCTTGTTGGAGTGCATGTATGTCGGTGCACTTTAGTGTCATAAAGATTTCCATTTAAAAAAAAATATAATTTTTATATTTTAAGAGACTATTTTTAATACCTAATTTGAGTTTTTATAGTGCTTATTTTAGATACCTAAAAATCCGCGGTCTATTGATAGTGTACTGACGCCCTAGTATATTGGTCTGCAGTCAATTGATCCTCTAGTATCAATTAGCGTGCTTTTGTTTTACATTCTTATAAGCGTTTTACAAATAAACGTTTTGTTTTTGTTTGTTTTTTAGACCTATATTGCAGTATAAGTACTTATTCTTTGGAACCTAACTTTCGGCCAAATGCGCCAGTCTTTATGGACAAAAGCACTTTTAATCGTTCTTTTTGTATGTTTCCTGATGTCCCTTATTCTTCTACAAAGTTAGTGTTTAAAAAAAAAATACCACCACCATTGAGGGCTGATTTTCATGAAAGCTTGCGATTTGGATGAATAACCAATTGAAATGCGTTACACGTAGAACACGTAATAGGGGGCCTTAAAAGACGTGTTTCAATTGGCTACTCACCCTAATTGCAAGCAAAGCAAGCTTTCATGAAAATCAGGCCTGACAGGTTCACTTGTATGTAACGCAGCGAAAAGCAGACAGCTACTGAAGGACTACTGATTGATTACGTCAAACCAATCAGAAAAAGAGTTTCATTATATGACGTACGAGATGAAATTCAAGGAGTCATTCGGGGTAGAAAGTATAAGGTTTTGATTCCTGGACGTACCGGGAAGCATTGCTGGATAAAAAACATTGACAAGCAAACACTTGCAAGTTGACGGTTTAGCGTTGTGGCTAATGTATCAGACAGCTAATCCAGTGATCCAGGCTCGGTTCCCTGGGGCGGGATAGAACTGATATTTTTTTTTTCTTCAGAAAAATAAATTTGTCTTTTGTCATACATATATGCATTTTCAAATTTTAGGATGTTCACTAACCATTGGTTAGGTTAGATTAGAAAAGTCAGGTTAGGTGTTTATTTATACGCGATCCACTCTAGTTCGCGCAACGGCAACAGGTGTCTCTGGAGTCATTCTCAGGTTGATACTTTCTACTCCGAATGAATCGTGAAATTCAGGAGTATTTCATGCTCTATTTCTACGTAACCAAAAACAGTAACACTGAAATTGTTTTGACCACCACACAACCAAGTTGTTACACGTATAATGACGGTCAAAATGGTAATGTTCATTAAAATACTACTACAAAGAACAAAAATAGTTTTAAAGCATTTTATTCATAATACCCAGCAAAATTCACACGCACGCACACACGTACAGAAATATAGAAAAAAGATAAGAAATTGGAGCATGTAGAAAAAAGAGTCCCAACAGGACACAAATACAATAGATGTATTAAAGCTCTCGGTTTGCTTTTGGTTTATGATGTCTTTTCATAATCACATCACTAACCATAGAGATTTCTAACAATAGATTTGTCCACGCAAACTGCAGTGCAAATAAGAACACACTACCTGACCAAAATATAATCTAATAGAATTTACACTCAGACTCATAAAATATCTTTAAGTACGAAAATTTGTATACTATGGCAACACTGAATATTTAATCTAGATTTGACCAAAATAATTAGCTCTACAATTTAGATCGTAACTTTTCTTCAGTGTTGTTACATTTTTTGAACTTTTTGCATCATGAACATTTTTCGTGCGCTTGCTTTTTTAAGTATGTGGCCATACTTACAAGGGAAGTACCCGACTACAACCTCTACGATTTCGTTCAAATTTTCAGAACTGCAGATTAATGTTCTAAGCATTACCATGCTGGCTGGCATTCTATTCGGAAATGGGTAATTTCGAAGATAGAGGCGTACATAAGTAGTGTGTGTTAGGGACCCCTCCCCACAAAATAGCGGATGCTGCAAAAGTGGCGAATCAAAACTATACAACCATGTAGGAGACCTCAAAACGTGACAAAAATTGCTTTGCAAAGCTTTTGAAATGTTTACCGCTAGAGACGTGCAAATTAATTGTGGTATTTTCACAAATGACGTGATAGCTTCACCATAAAAAAAAGACCATGTCGGTTTAATAAATCACAATAGCGGTTGTACCAAATGCATCTAATTCAGCAAAGTTTATGATTAAGGGGGTGTCGAACAGACGTATTTCCACGTAGGAATTTCATTATCAAGGAATTACAATGGTTTCGTAGTAAAGCGAAAATCTCCGATCATAAGCTTTGTTCAAAAAGATGTATTGAGCACATCTTTGGTAGTAATTTGCTAAACCGACATGGTTTTCGTTATCACTACGTAGAGAAACAGTAAAGGATGTTACGAAATAAAAATCTTATAACCCAGGGAAACTTTAGCTAATTGAGCTACCATCTGTTCTTTCATCATGCAGAGCTTCGTCAACAGATGGCAGTGTTTTCGTACTTAAAGCATTTACAGTAAATTAAACTTTAAACTGCTAAAAATCTCAAAATTAAGTAAATGTAGGACATCATTATTTTCTCCCCGAAAGTCTTCACATATTTGGATAATTTGCTGAAATGTATAGACTCATGGTTAATTCCACTCTTAAATATAACAAGTAATGGAAAGAAAACATGCCATCAATCCATAATAGCGATGGCAGGAAATAATAATCTTATTTAAAAATAAATAAATAAAGTGTTCAGAAATCGATTAAAAAAAAAATCAAAATTTTTACATGAATGGCTTCACAAAAAATTGGAACAAAAACCAACTTACAGCTAACAATTTTTAACTACTAGCTTTTCAGCTAGCGACCGACAATGCTGATAATTAACATTATCAATACTTTGCTTAATCACTCTAAAATGGCCGATGGACACATTTTAAAGATCGAAGTTAGACAATCTGCTAACACCGAGGAAATACAAATAGCAACTATAACAATCGGAACAGTGGTAGGTCCAGGATTTTCGTGATGGGGGCGCAGGTGAAATAGACCAGGAACTTTTCCGATATTTTCCCGCTAACGTAAGTGTAGATAAAATCAGAATTGTCCGGAAACAAACCGAAGCTTTTTTCTTGGATAAATGGTTAAAATAATGCTACTCTTGAGGGGTCTGGATTCACCACTGACACGGAACGTTTATTTTCATTCTATATCAGAAATAGGCCTACGGTTGCCATATTGTCAAAGTTATTGGACAATAAAAAAATGTGTCCATCCGCCAAACTGAACGTACATTTCAAAAGTTAAGTTCTGGCAGACCAAACCGAAAGCAAGGCTCCACATACGGGAAACGACTTTCAATATTAAAACTGAAAAATTCCAGTAAAAAATTTAACAAAGGATGAAAATTATTATTTTTTTTTTTAAGGCTATTACCACTTAAATTTATTGACTTTGCGGCCACTTTTCAGCAAAGTTGAGATCTCAATTAAGAACACAGTTACAACCTTGTAAAGTCTGTTTTTACAATACTACCGCTAAATTATCATTTGAACGATTTGACAACATTTTGTACAATTTTTTTTCTTCTTCTTTAAAACAGGTAGCTGGACAAACAAAGTCTGAACCTGAAAAACGTGAAGGTCAAAAACACTGCAGGAATAATTCAACGAACACAAAATGATGGCACATCATATTCAATAATAACTTTACCTACTAGTACACGGGGAAAATACATACAAATATTATACAATACAAAAATACTTTTCAAGTTATTCGGTCTAGATTTCCACTTCAGCTTTCTTAATATCAATTAACAGTATTTTCATTTTTTTTTTAAATTAGGATTGGTCTAATTTCAACGACGAAATTTGTACATACTTCAAGAAAATAATATATACAGGGTGTCTTTGAAATCATGGGACTCAATTCGGGAGGTGATTATGTATATACACGAAAATAACTTCATTTGAAGAAATTTCGGAGCTACAGGCATTTCAAGTTAAAAATGACGTCATATCTCAAGAAGGAATGACGTAAGCTGTCAGGTCAGCAAATCCCAATCGAAGTACAGTGCACAATACATCATTGAGTCATGTTTATGACTGATGAATGCATCTTAAGAGGGTCATTTCTATGCTTACCCTATGAAACCCTTATGTTGCGAAACCTGTCTATGTGGCACTCCCTCAATCAGAAACATTACTTCAAATGTATCTGGTACTACTTCCGACTGCGATTGCTAAGGCGACATTGCTTATGTCAATACTTGCAGATATAACGTCATGTGTGACGATACAGCTGTTATTTTGAGCCCCTGTAGATCCGAAACTAAGCACGTTTCAAGATTTCTTCAAAGTAGTTTTTTATGTAAATAATCACTAGGCTTCGCATTTTTAGGTTCTAAAAAGTTCAAATTAGGATTTTAAAAAGTGCATTTTAGGTTTTTAAAAATGTTTAGGATTTTATGTTTTATATTACACAAAAGGACATTTCAGCTCTACATTTGCTTACATTTTAACACTTGGTTTATTCTGCACTTCGAAACTTATCTTTTAACTTGATTTAGTAAACTTTAAGCTAACCAATCTTGTGTGAAATATTAATAAAACTTCCCTTATCTAGAATTGTTACTGATAGTTGAAATCTGGTACAGCGTAAGCATAGCCTGTTTATTGCTTCACTTTTCTAGATCATAATAATAATAATAAATAACTGGTGTTACAGACCGAAAGGATCTGAGCCTCCCCAACGCCATCTGTCCGCGGTTGGTAGAACTGCGTCCACCTGAGTGACGGCCGTGGGGTCAGCACTGCGCGTCACCTTGACCACGAACAGGCGTATCAGGGGATTTCTAGACCGGGTGTGGCCGTCACGTCTTTATTCACGTGACTCCCCAGTTTGGCTCACGACGCTGGGTGGACGCCGAAAAGTGGGGTGCTCCAGCCGGGAATTGAACCCGGGACCACGTGGACATGAGTCCAACGCTCTAACCACTAGACTGTGGAGTCCCTATAAAAGAATATTATAGGTCCTAACCCCCAAATTAGGACATTTTAGGTCCTATGAAATAATTAATCTTTTGGTTCATAGAACTTAAAATGTAAAGAAAACACGAAATTTCTCCATTACGTATGCAGGAAAAAAATAGGATCAAACTTAAGAATCCGAAGCCTATTAATCACCTCCCGACGTTTGCGCCATTATTTTAGGGACACTCTATATAAGAGAAAGATGTATAGAAAATCGTTAAGTGATATCGCAGCAACCCAAATAAATATTATAGTCAATCCTTGTACACACTCACCATTACGTACATTTCTAACTCTGTCCTTTTGAAAAAAGAATAAGAATTCTACAAATCGTAAATCATGCTTAACTACAGTTGCTGCTCGTATTATTTCAAAGGAGGACAAAGATTTATGTGGAGAATATAATCATAGACCTCATAATAGATAGACTTAGCACGCTTCCCCATTTCTGGCTGCGCTAAAACTAATGGATTTTTGTTCAGAGCACGTGATTTTGAATCCATCCGCTAGGTAGCTCTGCCATACACGTCATATTCTACT
Organism: Lepisma saccharinum; assembly: GCA_022664845.1. Taxonomy (NCBI): domain Eukaryota; kingdom Metazoa; phylum Arthropoda; class Insecta; order Zygentoma; family Lepismatidae; genus Lepisma; species Lepisma saccharinum. Next base: position 16,140 of record JAGDQP010002937.1, read on the forward strand.
A
>JAGDQP010002937.1:16540-42340 GCA_022664845.1 Lepisma saccharinum
TATGAGGTCTATGATATGATGCTCATTTGTACACTTTTCTTAGAAAATATGTTCTACAAAGGCTTTCACAAGTAACTGAAGTATAGCTTTTTATAGACTAAGATTAAGAAGAACGCTTAGCAAATACAATCATTACACCAGGGACTTCAGTTACATTTTGTTGCTTAAGCCACGTTAAGAAAATACTTATTTACGAAAACATTCCATCATCAAATGGCTCAGTAAGTAGTTATTTATGTGACAGCGACTATTACCACTCGGTTTATGCGGATAAGATGGAAGAGAGAAATCTCATATAGCTTCCCAATGCGTATCAACTGTTATTAAAACACTGGAGAAATTACGTAATACCTTTCGTTAAAAAAAACCCTACATATTACCAGAAACTAAATAATAATATCCTTATACCGCCTACCTACTTTCGTCTGCGATAATGGTTTTTGCTTAGGAGCACGTGATTTTGAACCTTGTCGCTAGGTGGCCCTGCGGACTACTACTGGAAAGAACCAGTGATAAAGTATTCACCAGAGCCATCTATCGACAAGGTTCAAAATCACGTGGTCTTAGCGCAAACGAAACTAGGTAGGCGGTATAAGTCTTTATTATTATTTAGTGCATGATATTACGTAGTAAGGTTAGTCAACTGTATGGCAACGCTGGATAAGTGGATCATTTCTTGGAACATCCTATCTACAACCCTGATCTAGCACCAACGATTAGTACCTATTTGACCCTCTAATCCAATAACTTGATCGGTTACGTTTTTACACGCCTGATTCATGCCAAATCCATGATTTTGAAGCAGATAAAACTGCGATGACGAATTGATCAGACGTTAACGATATCTGACGCTACGTATCTGTTGGAATTAGATATCCCCTTTGACGCAGTTAAAACACTGCTTACGTATGGTACCTCCAGTTCTTCCGTGTAACAAGCACTCACTATAAAATATGACATTTCCGACAAAACTATGTCCATTTTTAAAGTCCAGTATTGCAAAAGACAGAACAGATATAGGACAGTATGAAAAAACAAAGCTATTGTAGAATGCAGCTCATGAAAGCCTTGGATACAACAGCCGGATCCCTTACCACTTGCGGTTAACCAAACACTGACACCCACTGCTAGAAAGATTCCGTCAACAAATTTTCTTCAGCGTTGCCAATTTCTCAAAGCAGATGGTAGAAGCTTGAACTCCCCCCCCCCCCCCCCCCCCTGTGAATGGAACGTAGTTGAGCCACCCAAAGAGGGAAAGGAAGACAAAAAATGTTAAAGAAAGAAGAGGCAGAGTCCAAAGCCACAGAAAACCTAAAGTTCCCTCCATATGTTTGTGGTTTAGACCTCAGCTTGGAGTGAGAGAAGGCTTTTATGTTTTAAGCGCTAGAATATAGTTCTTTTTATTTCATGAGAGCCTTTTCCCCAAACCACTTCCCCCAGAACCCCCCTACCGCACCAAGGAAGTGACAGGGTCCCGTCGTAAAACATTTATTGCCCTCCTGCTTTTTTGCAGGGTTTACACCCTCTAGAAATTTAGTTTGAATTTGTTTGCGTAAGTGTGAGGATAAGAAAATCAGAATGCCAAATTTTTTAGACCGTAGTTGTCTGGTGTAAGTCCCGAAAAAATGGAAGAAATATATACAACATGTAGAAAAGATTGAAGTGAGATAGGCGCCTAGAATCATTTTCGACAGCAGTTGTACGCGTCTTTGATTGAAGTGTCTGACTCAACGGAGGAGAACAGCGATGACTCGGATGGTCTAAGCGCGGATACAGAATAAATCTTTAGGATAAGTTCATAAATTTCATGCATTTTGTACATTTTTCAGCATGATATACATAAATTATCTTAATCACTGGTTAGAACTTCTTTTCGGGGGAAGAAGGCAGACTCTATTTCTTTTTTTGTGTGATGTTTATATCTCGGATGTAAAATATCTCTAATAATAATAGTAATAACTAGGGGACATTTATCGACATGTTACCGAGGAAAAACGGAAAACATCAGTAAGGATGGCCGGCACCGGAAATCGAACCTGGGTCCTTTCGATTATAAGTCAAGCATTCTACCGAATGATCCTCATTCAGATCAACTTGATGTTTCCTTACGAATCTTTGAACGAGGAGTCCTGTACTATTCACAAAGGGTAAAGTTTTTGCGAAGCGTTTATTTTCGGTGAAAGTAAAGATTTTGTTTTTATGGAGGTTGGCAACGTCGTTCATCTGCCAATGTTTACAATGCGGTTAGAAGCACGTGCCCTGTGGGTTGCTAAAAGATTTTGTTTCAGAAAGGGGACGAAGGTTCACATGCTATGGAAGAAACTATACAGTATATAGATTTTTTTTCTTTTTTCTGTGTACAAATATCTGTCCTTTGTACCTTGTATCTTTCACATGTAATAGCGGAAAAAGGACAGGGTTTTGTCCGAAACTTCATGCTATTTTATAGGGAGTGTATTTATTTACTACACAGAAGAACTAGACGTTCCATATGTAAGTAATACTCCAGTTGATAGCCTATTCGTGCTTTATGCTTATCTAGAAACTCTTATGTTACTTATTGAACACCACAATAGTTTAGGAATCGCTGGAAGTTAGATTAAGTAACTACCTCCCCCTTAATAATCTTCATGATTACTTTCCTCTCCCCTCTTATGCACTTAGGAAACCTCTCACTTATTCCTACAAAACTAAGAGTACTATCCATGCCGATTTTTAATCTTATTGTTCATTGTTGAAACAGCTTCACTGTTGTAATGAATACCCAAATCCATAACAATCAAGAGATTTCAACAATGAACAAAAACAAAAAAACATCGGCACGGCTAGAACTCTTCAAATGGCTCTTCTCTGAGGGACATGTACTTGTAGGAGTAGCACTGGGATTTCCTGCAACGATAAAAATAATACATTCGAGGCATACGTCACACGGTCACTGCTACGCCTTTCTAACATGAACTCTGCAATCAGATGATTCTTTTTACATGCATTCTTGGTTATCAACCTTTTTAGGTTTGGGAACCCCCTGGTCAATCATTGTAGTATCGCAGAGAGTAGGAATCCTGGTAGAAGTAACATCCAGAAAAAGCCACCAACGAAAAGCAACACGAGAATTTTGAGTCCTGTGTTGCTTCTCGGCTCACCGGTTGAGAATCATTGACGTAGACACTCAACAGTCGACATATTAACACGCGTTCTCAGTCTACAACGAATCACACTAACTTTTCGAAACTTCTCCACGAACTACATAAACAATTTTCCTCTATACAAAGCTACAATTTAGTTTTTTTTTTCTGCTCAGAAACAATGGGTTTGTGATCGTTTCCATATAGAAAAGTTCCTTGTCAGATGACTACTTAAACATGGAAACAAATTCGAATTTTACTTCCAATTACTCCTTTTACCACTATTCGCTGACTCAAGTACATTCTTACCAGCACCAGATCATATGATTAGAAATACCCTGTAACGACATCTGTTGTTTAACTACGATAACAACTGTTAACAGATTTCTTATTTTCACCAGACAATTATACAAAAGATATCCTTTCCATTTTATACAAACTGTACACAATTTAGCACAGTGTCACGTCAAAATCCATTCAACATCACTGAATTGATTTAGCAACAAATAGTTCCACTGGCTAGCACGAATATAAACAAAACTCGACGAAATTACAAAGCGTTCAACAGGTGGCTATTACATATGCTATTTGCCGAGGTGTTACTTCCATGCTCAAATATTCCCCAAGTTCAGAACCATCATCTTCAAATGCATTGATTAGGACCACGATACAATGACTTAACGTACGGAAGACGAGAAGCCACTTCCTCCAGCGTATTCCCATAATGGGCGCCTCAAGCTCTTCCAAGAAGGTTATGACTATCTAATAGCGCTTGGTCAAAATGTTATTTTGATAATAACTACCTTACACAGGGCTTCTAGACGGCGAATTTCTAATAAGACTTTAAAAAAAAAATGAACCTATGTCTCTCTTTTTAAGGTTAATGTAAAGCTAAGATCTCCAACAAAAGATGGCAGCACTACCTCCGTATCTGTATCGTTGCACAAAATTTAAACGCTGCTCCTACAAATTCAAGCCTAGAGAGTTCAAACTTTCAGGGAACAAAGTTCATAACCAATGCAAGAGTTCGATCAACGCAATTTTTATTCATTGTTGAAAGAGCTTCATTGTTATAGGTTTTTGATGTTCACAACAATCAAGCGATTTCAACAATGAAGGAAAACGAAAATAAAAAATCGGCATTGATCAAATTCTTGAATTGGCTATGCAGTTTCTCCCCTGAAAGTTTGAACTCTCTAGGTTTGAATTTGTAGGAGCAGCGTTGACATTTTGTGCAACGATACAGATACGGAGGTAGTGCTGCCATCTTTTGTTGGAGATCTTGGCTTTACATTAACCTTACTAAACATCAGAGGAATTAGAAATCCCGTTTCGTGTATGATTTGTTGTGTGTCATAACATCTACAACGGTATGTCTAAGAAACATCCATACAAATCCTCAGTAACATCCAGTAGGATTAAGAGCCTTCTGTGTGGCCTAGTGAGTTCGACTTCGGTGTGAGTGGTCCCGGGTTCCATTCCCAGTAAGGGCTCAACATTTCGATGTTAACCCAGCATTGTCAGGACAATTGCGGAGCTACCTGAATAAAAGAAGTAGCGGACTGTGGTCACGAAAGGCAGATACACGGCTACGCAGAGGCACTACGCTGACCCGTAACCCTCTATTTGAGCGTAATACAACCGTCTGACAGGCCAGGGCCTATAAGAGGTTGTCGCGCAACCCACGTAAGCTATTTTCATGATTATTTAAATCCAGGTTCTTCGAAAACTTGCCCAAATATATATATATATATATATATATAAAAAAAAAAAAAAAGTGATCGTTTCAATTAATTATAGTTCTTTTAAGCCCTCAACAATTTTAAAGTAAGTTCCACCTTTTCTCACGCGATAGGGGCGTAAATTTAAAATTATTGATGAATGATGATGGCGTTCTGTTCGAAGATCCATGGGCAACCATTGCCTTCCATGGGTTGAAGTTGACGTCCTAAAGACGGGGCCCACAGTTTAACGTAGGATCCGAACCACTTCTCTCTCCACGGGGAATCGAACGGGACCCATTGATTACAAGCCAGCGAGAATTTTAGTTTCCTTTTGTTTCGAGTCGTTTTCTTTGACTATTGCTCCGAGAGTATTTTTCTGTCGATATTTCTTTGTGAGACTATTTATACTCCCCATACTCAGACGTCTTTAAAAGTGTCGTAATTCAAAACCGCGACCTCTTCGTGTCGAACTGATACAGCAGACTGAAATTAACGAACATCAACGGAGTGACAATATATGAGACGAACCTTTTTTTTTTTTTTTTAGCATAGTACGAATTATAAACAAACTTATCCATAACATGTTTGACATTACGGCTGATGTGCTTCCCGCCTTGCCACAGGAAAGAGAGAGAGAAACGAAAAAAACAGTTTTTCTTTGGTAAACCTTATTTTATATGGGCCAGCCTAGTAACTGTTGACTTTAGCATGCCCCTGCCGGGACTCGAACCCGGGACCTTCGAGTCGTTAGGGTAACACCTTAGACCGCAAGGTTACTCGGGGAATGAAAAAAAAAAAATACGGGAATCAGCATCTAGTAACGTTACGTGAACTCTTGCATCTCGTTCAACTGTCAGTGAATCACCTTCTGATTTGATTTTTACCATTGATATTAGAACCAACACAGCGTACAGAACATAGTCCATTGTCGTGCAATTTACAATATGACGGTCACATTGAGAAATGTGAAAAAATTTGAACAACACCTCAGAAAACAGCGTGTGTAGTAGCATATACTAAAAAATAAAATAAAAATTATACCGCCTACCTATTTTCGTCTGTACTAAGGAGCACGTCATTTTGAACCCTGACGTTAGGTGGCTCTAGCGACTACTTTTAGTCGTTGGTTCTTTCCAGTAGTAGCCACCTAACGGTAGGGTTCAAAATCACATGGTCTTAAGCAAAAATCCAGTAATTTTAGCGCAGACGATAATAGGTAAGCGAATATTATCTGCTATCCAATGCTTCTCAAATGGATACCGGATAATGTATCCTATACCAAGACTTTCTGACCATCCTCAGTAACAAGTAAATATGTCTTTCGTCTTTAACACTCCCGTGCGTATGACACTGTGCAATACAAAGAATGACTACACGACTCATTTCACAACTAAATTTTCGAATGTCTGAGCTGCATTCATTAAACACTTTCCAAATTCATAATACTTAACGCACCTTAATTCTAATAGTTTCACGTCTTCTGTCTGACATATCTTAAAACTACAACTTCTATCAATCAACACTACCACGGATAAACGTGGGAATAAATAACTGAATATTCATATTTCTGGCATATAACTAACATCGACGTCATTACGACATGTTAAACATCAACCGATTGTAACTACAATGAAACAAGCAACAGACAACAACCGATTTATCAAGTCGAGTTAAGTCAGAAGATTATCAAAGGTCTGAAAAACGGCCACTTATTTTGCGTTTGTATAAACTTATTATGGTTCTGTAGAAAATATAGACTATAGAATGATTCTACGAAACACACGATCAAGTTTCATTAATTATTTTTCAATATTACAGTTTTGCAAAAAAACATTATTTCTACGATGATTTAAAAATAACCTCACAGTTAAAAATTTAACCATGTTAGTTCTTATTTTTGGGTATCAGCAGCGGAAGGGGTGGGGTGAGGTGGGGTGAACGGGTCAGTCGACCCTTTCTCCCCAGGAGGCCCATGAATTAGTATCACCTCCAAAGTGAAATGAAAAATAGATCTAAAGTTGCTCCCGCCCCTAAAAAAACTAACTAAAATCGTTTCTTCCTATAAGGAATTACGCATGTATATCTACAAAGCTAGAAAAAACATTATTAGCAAGGCATGCAGTAATTAATTTTCGTATATCTCCTGAAAAATATACATGCGTTGTGGCTTTGAGACAATAAAACATTTCTTAAGGTTAATGTAAAGCAAAGATCTCCAACAAAGATGACTATCTCCGTACATGACTAAATTATTTTTATCGTTGCACAAAATCTGTCCCTTCCTAAAAGTGATGGCAGGAGTATTGATCTTAAAAAATATCGCCCAATTGCCGTAATATCTGCGCTAGCCAAAGTATTCGAAATTATTATACGATGAACATATACATTTACACGTTCGCTCAATTATTTTCCCCTGCCAACATAGATTCTTGCCAAATAAATCGAATGTAATTAACCTTGTTGAAATTACACATTTCTTAGCTAGACAAATTGACGAAATTTACACAGACTTTTCGAAAGCCTTTGATGTCATTAATCATGCCATCCTATTTGTGTCACCGTAAACACCGTGTACGTTACAATACTATTATAACGGAGGAATATGTTGTTAATTTTGGGGTGCCACAAGGATCGAACCTTGGACCTTTTTTATTCTTGTTATTTGCAAATGACTTGCCTGCTGTTATAACATCCTCCAACAAAACTTCTGTTTGCAGATGATTTAAAAATCTACTCCTTACCTAGTATTTCCTCTGAATCGGACGCGGTCTCCTTACAACATGATATTAATGCGGTCTCCAACTGGTGTAAAACAAACATGCTATTATTAAACATTAATGAATGTAATGTAATGCCATATACGAGAAAATCAAACTATTTGAAATTCGAATACAAAGTTAATGGCTCTCCACTAGTTCAAGTAGATTCTATTACTGATCTTGGTGTAACCATTAAATCTAACCTGTCATTCGACATGCACATAAATCGCCTTGTTAGCGAAGCTTACAGGAACCTCGGGTTTGTAGTGAGGTTAACTAGCGACTCCTCGAATATTGATGTCTTAAAAACTTTATATAATATGGGATCCTAATACACAGAAGAACTCTCGACAAATTGAAATTATACAGTCTAAATTTGTACGATTTTTGACATACAAAGAAACTGGAATATATCATAAATTTGAAAAGTACTTAGACCTGGTAATTAAGTACAGGTTACAATCTCTTGAAAACAGAAGAATTCATTTTCTCTTAACTTTCCTACACAAACTCTTGCACAGTAAAATCGACTCAGAAAGTCTATTATCTGAACTAGGGCTGTATGTACCGCATAGAGTAACTCGACCGCGTAATGCTGTCTTCCCCCTGTAGCCCAAAGGAATAAAGCTTTAGACATATCGCCTATTAGAAGAATGTGCTCATTATATAATTTTATTTTTAAAGGATGTCCTGAGATTGATATATTTAACATAAATATGAGAGAATTCCATTCTTATATAAAATAATGAATGTTTTAAGCAGAATATGTCATCACGCAGCTCCAAATATATATATTACATCTATATGTGCATGTAGAAACTGTCATATGTGTATGATGAACACCATTAGGTTCTTAACCTGTTGTGTTCGACAAATAAATAAATAGTGACCTACAAATTTCAATGTTGCTCCTACAAATTCAAGCCTAGAGAGTTCTAACTTTCAGGGAAGAAAGTCCATAACCAATTCAAGAGTTCGATCAATGCCAATCTTTTATTTTAGTTTCTATTTATTGCTGAAAGAGCTTCATTGTTATACGTTTTGATATTCACAACAACAATCAAGCGATTTCAACAATGAAGACAACCAAAAATAAAAATCGGCATTGATGGAACTCTTGAATTGGTTACGGACTTTCTTCCCTGAAAGTTAGAACTCTCTAGGCTTGAATTTGTAGGAACAGAATTGAAATTTCGTACAAAGATAAAAAAAAAAACATTAGACATATACGATGCTGCCATCTTTTGTTGGAGATCGTTGCTTTACATTAACCTTAAGTTACTTGCACACACGAAAACTTATAAAAAGACTTGTGCTCAAGTGTAATATGGAAATAATTCAACTTGTAATACTGGTGCTAGGTCGTTTTTGGAAATGTAACAAAAGCGTATTTGGGACAACGTATTTAGCAATAATCTGCTTACCCATGGCGCATTCAGAACTAATGGAGACTAAACAACGGATAATAATAATAATGACAACCCTCCATGGCTCATTTCAGTACTCCCATAATTCTTCACAGGTTATACCGGTCAGCAAGCAATATGGATTGTGTAAAGCTTGAGTTTGATATCTGAGCAATAACTCTGTAGAAAACACATTCAAAATGTTTATAATGTACGAAGAATTCTGAGGAACACCTTACAGACCTTTAATAGTAGCTAACCAACTTAACACTGCACTTTTATCACAGCTGGAAAGTTGTTCCGTGCAATACGAAAGGAAGAAAAAATGGACAGAAGTGGGGAAAAAAAATCCCTGACAGAAGTAGTTACAACGAACATGAAAAAGTTGTCAAAACAATTCTTTTCCAAATATATACACAATCATCGAAAATAGTCATTAGGCTAAGAAATGCGTGCAATATCTTTCCTGAGGAGAAACATTACAGCCTCAAAATGTTGTACAGAATTTCGTATAATCAAGAAACAACATTAATTCTGACAGGGATAGTAAAAACAGCATTTATGACACTATGAAGTTCTACGTTCAGTCGTACGAAATACGAAAACAATCACAACTATTACTTTTGGACCCCACGGTCAAGTTGTAAGCCATTTTCTTCATGGAAAAACTCACACTTAACAAAAGGAAAGCAACGCTTTCGGAGGCGAACTGATGCTTCCTTTGTCAAGAAAAACGAAATGTATCAAACGAACATTTGGTACGAAAATAGAATGCGTGCTGGCTTAAGTACTGGTATTACACACAAATGTAGATTTGAAGGCTAAAATGTTCAAACCACAAATTAAAAAACTTATCATGGCGTGTCTTCTTTTCTCTCTTTCCCCGTCAGAATTTATTTTTAATAATCGCACAGAGAAAAACGAGAATGTCTTTTGTTTTATTGTTGCTATCTCAGTTTGGTATTTAGTTGGAATTATCCGCCCGTTGGTGCGGGGTGACTAAAATATGTTGGCAACAGTCTTCAGAACTGTCACCAATCAGCTTTGTTAGGGGTGTTTTACTGAAGATAGCCGTTCTTAATGAATGGATAGTCATGCCAAATTTCACCACTTGGTGGTAGTCAACCCGTCGAACAACACTGTAGTGTGGGTTGCCGCGTGCTTTGCTTTTAAAAAAATCCCATCCGCCATTGGATTTCAAGGGATTATTAGATGGTCGATTATCTCTGAAGATAATAATTCTAGAATCATCGTGATATGATAACTTCCCAGTCCGGTCATGTGCGAGAAATCATTCCAATCTCAAGTACTTTTTGCGTGGTGCTCATGCGCACACAGTCACTTTCAATTTTATATACAGAGATTTGAGAAATGTTTACAAAAGCCAGCCATGCATAGTTTCTATTCTAATACGACACACTACCTTGAAATCACACATTTCCTTTTCCTTATGAAAAGAGGCATGAATTCACCGCTGAGTTTCATTTCTCAGTGTGAGGTTTTCCTGGACCACCGTTCTGGTAAGCAAAATATGTTTTCAACCTTTCCACGCATGGATTATTTAAATCCAAAATATATTTAAAATTACAAAGAGTAGCTTACAAAAACATTATATATATATACAAACACATGTCTTTGTATGTAGTACTATATTTAGCTCTAAGCTAGGCTTCAATCTTACGAAGATGTCTCATTTATATCTTACATATCAAATACACTACTCACGTCTTTTTATTATGCAATTAACTATCCTATAATCGTCTTTAAAGTTGTACCTATGCGTTCCTCTCAGACAAAAGAACGCCAATAATTCGGCTGCTATTTAATGTTGTTACCAGGGAAGCTTTCCATCGCTGCAAATTACTTTTGAAATGAATGATATGGTCGAGTGAAGTATTTAAAAAAAAAAGATGTGAGAGAAATAGACCTAGCTGTAGACAAGTGCCTGAAAATGACCATCGAAATTTGTCCTTATCGGTATGTACTAAATATGACAGTAATTCTGGTGCCATTGGTACACTAGTGAATTAGAAATGAAGGATAAACAACACACACACACAAGATAAGAGCATTTCAAGATGCCCCCTCATGAAATTCCACCTATTCGGACCTGCACTGGGTCACTGCGCTTGTATCAAAGACACGCAGGTTGGTTTATTTTTCAGGTAGTTTTACACAGCTTTGACCATTTTCTCTCACCACCTTTTTTTACAGCTAAATTGTGCTTCGATTTGTCGTAACATTCATTTCAAAATTAGACAAAAGACATGGAATAAGCTCCCTTTTTCGTAAGCTAATTTGTTATCTAAAATTCTGAGGTATTCACATCTAACGTTGTATGCCGTTAGCTCAATATTACGGTCCCAAAATCCATAATAAGTGACCAGCAAAGAAAGCTCTCTACTCGTAGCTTTGTTTTATCTAATAATTTCAGATCTTGTACAAACTTTTTATCATACGAAGTGAAAAAAAAAAAAACAAACAAAAAAACATTACATTTGTACACACATGACTTGGAAGACACATAAGCTGAAACACACAGTACAAAACTTACAGAATAATATGGCACACGGATTACACGAGAAAGGAACATGAACCCATACAAAACAAATAACGTCAGGATAAGGAAAATACGTACAAAATATGCAACATCTATGTGCAATATACAATAAATGTATTACGCTACAATTTGCGTTAAAAAAGCAACCTTTAAGATATGATATATTTTTTTTCATTTGCACATAGTAGACATCATTGTTTTGAAGCGAAAAGCACTTCTTTAATTTGATTGGCACATTAAATATCATACAAGCGATTTCATGCAATTTTAAATTATATTTAAACACCATTTAAGACGGCCTTTAGCCTGCAAACTATTTTATTTTCGAGCTAGTGATGGAAGCATCTTCACGTAGTTGATTATTTTATATATATAATCAATACTTGAAATATTTTTATGCCTTGAATTCCTGAAAGTACACAGAGCTAGTGCTGGATTAAGCTAATTGGGGACCCTGGATTTTGACTCCCGCCCTGGGCTGAAAACTCTGGTAGGGCTCGTGTAGTCGTAAAAAGTAACTTATTGGCGAGGCCCCTGGGCTACAGCCCCCCTTTAATCCGGCTCTGCTTTGTTACAAAAGTAACAAAATTTAATTCTATTCTATCGGACTCCATCAGATACAGATACAAGGTAAAACCTGACTCATTAAAACTACCAGATCTGTGTACGCTTATGCCTGTCTAAAGCTGTCAACATAATTCTACAATTATTCAGCTGGATAGTACTGGAATAATTATCCGGATAACTTCAATATTCCGAGTCCAATGAATCGAGTAACAAAATAATCAAACAAACAGATAACAGAATAACCCACCAAATGAATATCGGAATAATTGAAAACCGAGAAAATCTGAAGAACGCAAAAAACTGATATTCGGCCGGACACAGATATTCGAATAAGGGTAAAAAAAAAAGGTCCAATATTTCCATAAGCCAAAACATTTCTGGAGCACTTACATAATGATTGAAGAGAATTATCAATAATTAAGTCAGGACAGGGCTATTCGGACATGGCTTGAATCGGAAGAAATAAAATAATTGGAGACCAAGGAATAAGAAGGGAGTAGCTTCAATTTAAATTATTTTAAGAAGAAAAAACAAACCGCATATTCTCAAACTATTATAGTAATATACATCTATAATGGGATGTAAAAAGGACGGCAAAATATCCATTACTTAAAAAAATTTCGCTTAAACAGCGGTTAATTCTAAAAGTTGTTTTCTTATGATACGTTGAATTTGAATTTATTTTATGACCTTTAGGCATCTAAGGCTCATGCTGGGATATAGCGTAGGGGAAAGAATGCGGGAAGGAGTCGGTAGGGTCTAATTTGAAGGTACCACACCGGTCGGCATTTGCCTGGCGTGACTGAGGAAAAACCCTGAATTAAAAAAACTCGGTCAGTATAGGCTGCCGATGGGATTGAACACACGACTTACCGAATGCAAAGCCAACACTCTACCAATGAGCTACGGCCGCTCGATTTTTCACGATACGTCCCGTTTCACATCCGAGGTCAGATATGTTAAGTTAGTACAGTAGTTTGAGCATATGAAAAAAGTATGTTCTTCTATATATATATATATATATATATATATTCTGAACCTTAATGAAATTGGAATAACCTCTTCTCCCTTCGAACACTTCAACTGTTGTTCTTGAGATGAAACTGGATCAATTAATTAACTGTTCTTCCGGACATTATTCGATTATCCGTTTCGGATAATGTTCAATAAACGGTTATAAGGTAAATTATCCGCTATCCGGCTATTATTTCAGATAATGAAGTTATTCGATTAATCAGGTATTGAAATATCCGAATATTGACACTCTGGCCTGACTTTTCTCACGTGATGAAACTCGATACGATCAAGTGAAACATTGTGAACAGACCTGTTTCTTTTTTTAGCAATGGATGCGAAGTGGGCTTTACTGTATAATTCAGAAATTCAAGACGGTATAACACACAGCATTAGGGAGGATGAATCATCCATTCAAAGCATTACACACCCTTCAACACTGAAAAGCAACTGCATAACAAATGTTCTCTCCCTGAAGCTGTTACACTTAGCATTTGTAGGGTTCCGTTAAAGGTACGTAAAATAGCGAATACAGATGTAACTTTCGCAAATACAAATGTCCTCACATGAATTACATTAATATGACACTAATATCGTGAAAATACGAGGCATTTGTATATATATATAAAAAAAACTAATAACGAAAACAACATGATTTAAAAAAAAAACAGCAGATGAACGAAAAAGAGGATAGTACATGATATGACTGACGAAAGATCTAATTGCTAATATCAATCTTTAATAAATATCCTATAATGCTAAAATGATACGCATTTTACGAAATTTTATCCCATTACTTTAGCTCCCTCTTCCTTGGCAAATTGTCAGAAGTCAAAAAGAAACAAATCGACTCGAAGAAAATTCTCTGCCTCCCTGAGTAATCGAGGCGAAAGTTTGTACGCGAGAATAATGTCCTCTACTATTATAATAATACATGTTTTTCCGCTGGTAGTAGATTGAGCAATATACTCTCTAGTGTGCTGGCATCTCATCATTTTTTTTCTCTTCACAACTCGAAAACTAAGCACCAAATAAAATACATGCAGAGCATTTACATCTGAGAATTTGCCAAGAAACAGCACACATCATAATTGTGGGCGCTACTTTTCGATTACATTGTACAAATGGCATTTGTCAAACAGTCCTTCACTTTCAACAGTCCATAATTCGTTTTTTTTTTTGCCCAAAGTCAGAAACAGTGAGCAAACTACATTCAACAAACTAAATTGTTCATCTTACGTAACAGTAAGCTTCCAGAGCTCTTGAGTATAAAAAAATACTAAGGTCCGTTTGACACGGAAGCATTATGCTACGATAAATCTTAACGCTAGCAGTGTGCCAGCATGTAAAATCAAAAATATTTAGGATTTATACCATAGCATCTTGCCCTATTGTAGAATTTTTGTTTTCACACGCTGGCATCACTGCTATCACTAAGATTCATCGTAGGATAAATGCTTCCGTGTCAAACGGGTTTAACAAATCCAATTTCTTTGTTATTTAATTGTCAGGATTCGTATAAGGAAAAAACAGAACAGTGAAAAAAGAAAGACAACTACATGCAGAAAAACAGATGTCACTGTGTACTAAGTACAACAGCGCAGGAAACAGTGACCAAATTCGTAAATTGAAAAGTGACTTTTTTTAATTTTTGGCAAAGTTACCAAGAGGTTGGATAGATAAAGAAAATATGGTTTTCTTTTCCTTATACTTTACTAAAACACTAACATTTTACACTTTCTGGAAACACTAATGGTTTACCCACATATAACTACATCCAATTAGTTATTAACTTTAAGGTTAATGTAAAGCAACGATCTCCAACAAAAGATGGCAGCACTACCTCCGTATACGTCTAATGTATTTTTATTATTGCACAAAATTTCAATGCTGCTCCTACAAATTCAAGCCTAGAGAGTTGTAACTTTCAACGAAGAAAGTTCATAACCAATTCAAGAGTTCGATCAATGCCGATTTTCTTTTTTGTTCATTGTTGAAAGAGCTTCATTGTTATAGGTTTTGATATTCACAGCAACAATCAAGTGATTTCAACAATGAAGAAAGACGAAAATAAAAAATCGAACTCTTGAATTGGTTATGAACTGTCTTCCCTGAAAAGTCTGAACTCTCTAGGCTTGAATTTGTAGGAGCAGCGATGAAATTTCGTGCAACGATAAAAATACATCATATATATATATATATATATATATATATATATATATATATATATATATATATGGAGATAGTGCTGCCATCTTTTATTGGAGATCTTTGTTTTTACATTAACCTTAACAAATAGAAAAGCCACTGTTCAGTTCACGTAACTGGCCACATTGTTTTCTAGCCACTGGCCACGACTTAAGTCACTGCGACATCCTAACTTCTTCTCTATGTAGGAGTTTTTTTTTCTCTGTTACGTGTCTAATACCCTGACAATGTCCTGAGAATTAAATAGGACGAAAATTTTGATACGAGCTAGCCCCCATCCCGAAAAACTCTGGAAGCTTTCTGACATATATGAACAGCTTACTTCATATTGATTCCTTGCGTAATACAGATACGTACACAAGTTAAATTTAATAAGTACTCTTTTATTATTGTTATTTTAAGACAACTGGGCATAATAATTCCGAATAATGAGCCCAATACAAGAAAGCACAACGTCCTAAAATAAAATCGACGTCTTCATTACCCAATGCATGAAAATCAAATGAATAACTCGTTTCATACAACGCTTTCTGCTAACATCCTTATCTCCATAATCAATACGAGGCATTAAACCCTACAGTAAGGAATTATATCACAGGCTAAAAAAATCAAGACCTGATTGAACATGAATTATACCGATGCCGAATACGGTGGAGGTGGTCCCCACTGTGTCGCCGGTTTTGGAGCAATCCCATTAGCTTTCATGTAGCCTACAATTTGATCTGGAATTTCTGCAAGAACTTCTTTCGCCAAAAAGGCTTTGGCTCGGTGGACGTCGTGGATTTTCTGAAACTCTCGATACGGTACAAACTGAACAATATCTCTCGCCGCCACTCGGCCGTTTATTTCCAGTGGAATCGTGTCGGCATCTAATTCGTTCATCGCATCGAAATCAGCGTTGCCAACACCAATGATAATGATGGACATAGGCAGGGTGGACGCTTGAATAATAGCCTGAAAAGAAAAACAAACAAAAATCGAACCATCTGATTTGATTTGATTTTTACTACGAGTCAACTTGGAAGAAAATTCTAGTTACAAGCGACAAGATAAACGTAATTACCAGTTAAACTAGAGCTGCGATTCTAATAACAATGGTGTCCCTTGACAACATTTTAGCCACACCAGCAAAAATTTTTTTTATAAAATAGGCTGGCAACACTGACAATTGCAATGCTTAGGTACGGGAATACTCACAGTACCTTTCTCTTGTGTCGAATAATATTTATGCCAAGTTTGGCGCAGTTAGGTCTAACTGAATGGAACCAATTTGAACAATTGAGTAATTTTACAAAATGTGTTGGCAACACTGAACAACAGCACCAATACTCTTAAAAAGATAGAGTTTAAAATGAAGAATTGATATGCATATAAAACAAACTTCGAAACCCATTTTAAACCACATGGTTACATTTTACTTTACATTCTCTTTGAATGGGGATTGGTCAGTTACTTTATTCATAAAATAATAATAATAATAATAATAAAATTTTTAAAGACGTACTTTTCTTGAACAATACGTACTAAAAAGTAAAAAATAATTTTGTTTATGCATGACTAAAAATAAAAGCATGGGGCCGCTCTCTCATATACAACTTTATAAATTCTTCAATTGGCGCGCACCATGCTTTTCATTTTAGTCATGCATAAACAAAATTACTTTTTTACTTTTTAGTACGAATTGTTTAAGAAAAGTATGTTTTTTAAAAAAAATATTATTAATTATTATTATTTTAGTTATTTCGGTGTTTGGATATTCTTTCTCAAGCTGATAGTTTGTTACGCAAATCCTAAAGTGTTCTGCAACCAGTCAAACGCAACATCGTTGCAGGCTAGTATTTATTTTAGGATAAAGAAGTTCTTACTAAACATATAAAATATGCCTTTAAAATATATAAATATATACAAAGATATGAAAGTAACAATGGAATATTGTATTGTCACCCGAGTTACGTTGTTGTGCAAAATTTCATCATTGTATGACGTCGGGAAATGAGTGAAATTAACGTTGCACGATTTGAGGACACCACGAACCATTTTGAATTAAAGAAAAGAATGTAAAAATATATTCATACCATGTGTCATTAATTCACAACATTTATCGTCTTTCAAACAAACAAAAATTGGTAATATTTGATCAATTACCCGACTAATACAAAGCTCGACCTGTCGTCGCATCCATACTCACAACAGGTCTGTTAATCCTTGAGGGGCTTCTTAGAAAAATTAATTCCTTCAGATGTTTTATTCTGTCACTTTACATTTACCAATGCAATAATGGTTCTTTCTTCTAAATATTTACAAAGTGGACATTAATAAAGTTAAAATGTAACTTAAAAATAACAGTTAGTTAATAACTTAAGAATAACTGGAAAACCTGCCTTCAAAAGAATTCTAGATTTCAACTCGAAATCCAGGTTTTCCAGGCTCAAGGAAGAATTCCAGGGCAGTAGACACCCTGGTAATAAGCTATTTCATTTCTACGTTGTTACAAATCCGACATACGGTACGAACAGGTTCAACCCAGCGACAGGAAACGCTGTGTTGCTAAAACCTGCCGCTA
Organism: Lepisma saccharinum; assembly: GCA_022664845.1. Taxonomy (NCBI): domain Eukaryota; kingdom Metazoa; phylum Arthropoda; class Insecta; order Zygentoma; family Lepismatidae; genus Lepisma; species Lepisma saccharinum. Next base: position 34,467 of record JAGDQP010002937.1, read on the forward strand.
GTAAAGATGCATTTCACGTGCTGGTTTGCTGCCCCATTCAAAATGCTTGGTCTTTTTCTTAACACATACACTGCATGTTAAAACTCTGGCGTCTGAAGCCAGGAACTTACCTCTTTCGTAAGCGGCATATCAGTGATGACTCCATCAGTCAGGATGAGCAAAATAAAATAATGTGAGCCATCACGGTAGGTGGAAGCAAACTGGGACACATGACGAATCACCGGACTGAAATTCGTTGGTCCATACAATTGGACTTTTCGAATACATTCTCTGTAGGCCGAAAGGACGCCTGAAGAAAGGGAAAGAATAATAATAAATAAATAAAAAATAAATAAATTAAACGAAACAAAAATATACAATAAATCATTTACAATTTACACCAAGTAGAACAAACGCTGAAAGCAGAAATACTAAGATTCCTTTTCCGTATACTCGGAAGAATCATCTTTTTACAGCTCAAATTACGTCATGAAGTCATGCCTCAGCCGGTATGCGAACCCACAACCTGTAGGTGTCTGGCCTGACGCTTCAGACCGCACAGTCAGCAGCTACGATTTGCAACACCTCAAAACACTACGTGCAGAGTAACATATTTCATAAAGCATAAAAGGATACTTTTTAAAATCGATTTTTTTAAATACATACCCCTATTCTCCCTCTACCTGCTTATACATCTTTTATCTACACCTAATTGTTCTTTTGAAATACGCTCAGTTTGTTTAACCAGATTTCAAAACTCTCTTCAGAATTTACTTCGCACAGTAATGGCCTTCGAAGTAGGGTTACCAACTCCCGCATATGAAATTTCCAAACAACACCCAGAGCCGCAACTAAGGGAAAGTAAAAAGGGCATGTGCCCCGACCATGACACTGTATTGTCCGGATTTAGGTTCCGATGTTTTCCGACAAAGACATGTCAATTCCTGAGAATCCGGGAAAAATCAGGACAGTTGGCAACCCTACTTCGAAGTACAATTTAAGACTTGAAATTATCTCCCTCACTTTTCTTTTTGTTTAAGTCTAATAAAATTTTTGCACTGAACCTATTTTACTTAATAGTTTTGGAATTCCTTTCATATACGATTGAATTTCTCAAACAATCTATCTTTACATTGTATTCAACAATAAACATATCCTTAACAGAAGCTACACGTAACTTATTTGTCTGTTTGGATCACCGATTTCCGAGAAGGTTGTTCGCTCTCGCTTAACACTGCCATCGTGTGCTGATGATGTAAGAGAAATGAATTCGTGAGAACTAGGGGTGTTCGGAAGTCCAAAGTCAATTCCGAAATTCGAACTTTCCCAAATTCCATTATTTCGGAATTGCCAGTACCGTCGTGGCTCAATGGTAAAAAGCTCACTTCTGGCGCTTGATTTCGTCGGTTCAATTCCTGTTCGTGCCATATAGGTTTTGTCGTGGACAAACACCGTGTGCGTGGGTTTTCTCCGTGCTCTCCTGTTTCCTTCTACTTCCCCCATTCCATCAATCATTCCATCATCATCCATCCGGCCTGAGCCAAATTTGCCCAAAGCCTTTAGGCTAGAGGTCTTAAAAATTAAATTCAAATTCATAATTTGGAATTCCCAAATTCCGACTTTCCGGGACTTGAGTATTGGCAGTGAAAGTGTTAAGACGTGTGAATTTTTCGCTCCGCTAAATCAGCATTTTTCGGAGGGAGAAACGTAGAGGACCAAAAAGGTGAGTACGCAAAATTGTACTCACCTTATAAACTCTAATAGATTTTCAGAAAGTGTGAACTATGCGCGATTTTTTCTACGGAAGTTATTAAGGTTCCAAAATTTACATGTTAAGTATATGGGACATAAAGTGACGGCGAACACGTTGGCATCGGAGGAAGCCACATCAACAAGGGCTTCTGACCGAGTCTTTCCGGTGACATTGACTCTCCTTAGCTGTTGCTAGGCAAGAATTTTTACTAAGTCCCAGCCACTAGGACCAAAATTTTTCCAAATCTTTAGTGTATATAGTAGTATATAGCAGCATGGAGGGCTAAAGCCTATATCTCTGGTGCCGCTTGGGATGAGGGTCTGATGTTTTGGGAGGTCGATGACCTCACCCATAGGGGTCACTGCCCCCCCCCCCCCGAAATGTTTTTTGTCCAGAATTCGATGGGGAACATTTTGGGTGGGGTCCCCCTGTGGTCACTGAACCCCCCCTTTTTTTTTTACATCGGCCTCTTGGAGTGTTTGTCCTCTGACCTGCGGTACCGGGGATCATGCTGTTGATCGTTATTTCGTTTTCGTTTTTTCTCGTGGGTATAAACTGTATAATATAAACTGTGACTTTGTGAGTTATAAATTTAAAAAAAATGTCTAAAAAGGGTACATTCGACCACGCAGATGTCACAAGAAGTGGACTCGCAAAACTGGAATCGGAATGGAAGGGTTCTGTTGATGAGCCAAATATAAAAATTCCAAACAACCCATTCTTCTTAAAATTCCAGGAGAAAATTAAAAATAAGGAAGTGAATCCGGGAAAAGTAAGATCGGCTAAAGAAGACCGTGAACTTAATCAAAAGATTGCGGACGAAGTGTGGGCAGAGTGGGAGAAAGTAAATGGAACACCAAGGACCCCACAACTACGCATCAGGAAGGGGGCCGTTGATCAAGGGGAGTTAACATCAACACCTACAACATGAAGTGCAGACGACGAGACAACAAGAAAAGAATGAGAACTCCAGAAGAGGAGGATTCAAACAAGAGGCAGAGACAAGAAAAAGAAGTAGAGGAAATGAAGCTAAAGCTGGCACACATGGAGGGAAGAGTTGTGGAATTGCAGCGGAATCAGGAAAAGCTAGAAAAAGAAAAGGCGCGTCTCAGAGAATGTGAACTCAAATTAGCACGCTGGGAGGCGAAGACAGAGGAAAGAGAAAATGAGATTGACAAGTTAGAAAGAAAAATAAGAGAACTAGAAGATGAGGCAATTACGGGCAGCCTAAGGATAAAAGAACTAGAAGTAACAGGCAATCAACTAGAAATCAGGAAACTAGATACGGAGGAGAAGATGGCCAAACAAGAAGAGGAAATAAGAAATCTCTGTAAAGAGAATGGAAGTCTACGAACGAAACAAGAAACACCAGATGTACCATACTAATTAAACCAAAGGAAGGAGAAACAGTAAGAGACATCGGGATGAGACTAACGAGCTTGGTCAAGAGAGAGGATAGAATTAATTTTCAAATGATTCAAGCAAAAACAGCATTGATCCTGCAGATGGCCTCTACTGAAGATGAGGAGAGACTCAGAAGCCACCCGGGAGTGAAACAAGGACTAGCATTGACGGATAGGAGTAGCAAAAGAAATCCATTAATGATCCTATACGGAGTCCCATCGGAATTAAAAGAAAAAGAAGCCGTTGAAGAGCTCATCGAAAGAAATCTGGCAGACATTACGGAAGAACAAAAACAGCTAATCAAACCCAGGTTTAAAACAGGACCCAGGAACCAAGAGAGGTACCACTTGGTGTTTGAGGTGCCTAGACAGGTGAGGGAAACCATATTAAGAAACCCGAGAGTGTACATTGGCTTTGAGGCCACGAATGTTAAGGACTTTCTGACGGTGACAACGTGCATGAATTGTTTTGACTATGGACATATAGCAGCCAATTGTAGAAATGACCAGAGATGCGGTTGCTGCGGGGAAAAGGGTCACAAAAAACAAGAGTGTAAAAACAAGGATAAAAAAGTCTGTGTACCATGCCACTCGAGGAAAAAACTGTGTGGGGCCAAGAGTCAGCAAGAGTGCCCACAGTAGAAGTTAAGCTTACAATGAACAATCGACAAGTTTGATTATGGCTTGTAACTCTAGCCTGATTGAACTTGGAACACCGAAAAGTAAGAAAAAGAACCACCCATGCAGACAAAATAGAAGTATAAATAGACTTATGGAATATAACAACAAAAAGAAAATAGAAAACATAAATAATTGGTTCAAAACTGGAAACAAATTAACAACACCTAAATTTCTCGAAATTAAAAAAAGTTATATTAATATGGACCAACAACAAACAATCTTACATTTTATCAACCCTGATTTGGCAACGTTTCCCAGGGGATTTGCACAGACAGTGGCACTTTCCCACGACAATTTCAATTTGGAAGAAATGGAAACATACAATATAATGGTACGTGAAGAAAAAGACATAACTATTTATCTATCTGAAAATCGGTATGGTTGCAGGTTCATGCACGTGAAGTCAACTAGGGAGACCTTCTTGGAAGACCTCGACATATTGTTGGAAGTGTTCTCGGCCTTGAAAGGTAACAATAGAACAAAAATCAAAATCCCGGCTATAGGAATAGGACTATGGAAGAAGTCCCCATGCGACGTCTTAGAAGTGATGTTAAATTGGAAAAATAAAATTGAAGCAATTGGACTAGAAATGATTATTCAAGACGAATTTCTTTTCAAGACAATAGAGCAAGATTTGGAAAAACTAACAAAAGAAGAACATATACAAATAGAAACAATGATAGATGTAGCAGAATGCATTGAGACGACAGAAAGTAGATTGGAGGAAAAGGAGCTGAGGTATGCGGATAGGCCTTTGGAGGGGGAAAAACAGACTGACAGAGCAGCGAAGAAAAGAAAAGGATGGAGATCCTGGATCCCCAGACTCTACCGGAAAAAATCAATCAAAACCGACACAACCAGGGATATAACCTACGAAGATAATCCGTAACTGGACGAAGAAGAGCAAGACACGGAACCGAAGGGAGAGCTGGCAGAGAACGAACAACAAAAAGAGGAATTTAACCCTAACAAGTTCTACGAGAACTTAGAAGCTAGCTATAACCTGTCAAGACTGGAGGAGCCTTCTCTCCTAACTGCGGCATTGCGAATCGTCGTTAGGAACATGCACCATAATGGAAAAAGTATAACCTTCCCAACGATCGAGGAAGTGGACAGGATAAATCTACGAGCAAGCGGAATCACGACGGATCCACAGGACTTACTAAAACTAATTCACAAAGTCTTTGAAAGACGAGAGGAGTCTCTGCAACTGAACAGCATCTACAGGCAGTTTGTGATGGCTTACGGAAGGATTGTCTTCAATCCGTTAGAGAAGTTCCCGGCGTGCCACGTTTACACTAGACAACCGTAAAATAAAAAATGTTTAAATTCGTCCAGGTAAACCTGGACAGATCAAAATTAGCAACCTTAGAAATTAGAAGATTTTGTGAGAAAGAGGAGGTGGACGTGGCATGCCTGCAGGAGCCCTATACCAACAAAGGAAGAATACAAGGAATGCCTGTGGATGCTATGACCATCCTTCCGGAGGATCCAACACCGATGGTAGCGATGATCATTTTTAACAAGAACATAGAGGCTTTGGTGGACTCCAGAAATACATGCCGGTGGATCCAGAGTGTGGATTTAAAATTGGGAACAGCAAAATTAAAAATAATCAATGTATACTGTCAGTTTTCCTTTCCTGCTGACTTTTTTGTACATAGAATAGATAATATTTTGGAAGGGTTAAATGGGATGAATACTATACTTTTGGGAGATTTTAACGCGAAATCTCCACTCTGGCACTGCCCTAATACAGATGGAAATGGAGAAAAGTACGAAGATTTAATACATCAATACCATCTAAATGTAATAAACAAAGGAGACCAACCACCCACATTTCAGGGCAGGGCTGGAGCGAATAGTAATATAGATGTAACCTTAGTAAGGGGAAACTTCTATAATAATTTACAACACTGGACTGTAAAAGAAGATGTAACAACCAGCCAACACAGCGCCATCAGCTTCGTGGTGGACTTAACAACGAATGGAAATGATAAAACAGAGACTGATGAACCGAACATTAGATACAACATTAGAAAGCTCAATAAGGAAAATTTTATAAAAAACCTGAAATTACCAGAAATAAATGATAATTGTGATTCAAATAACACTACAACGAAATTAGAAGAGGCCATTACGGAAGCAATCACAAAATCAGCACCGAAATTAAACAGAAATAAAAGAAAAAGAAAAGTATTTTGGACAAAAAATTTGGAGAAACTGAAACGAATACTAAAGGCAAGTAGGAAAAGCTATAAGGCAGCTGGTAGTCAGGAGTTAAGAGAAGCGCGATTGAACAAATATAGACAGGCCAAACAAAATTTTGAAAAAGAGCTATACAAAACCAAAAGAAAAACTTGGGAAAAGTTCGTTAATGAAAATCTTGCCAACAACTTATGGGGAATCCCATATAAAATAGTTATGCACAAAATAAAAACCAGGGGCCCATTAAATAGCCTGATCACAGACGAGGGAGGTTACACCGCGAGTTGGAGGGAGACCGTAGAACTACTATTCAAAAAATTATTTCCGGACGACAATAACAATGAAGATAATGAAGAAAATACAAGATTAAGATTTGAAATGAACATACCCCCAAATAGCGAAGATGATAGTGAAATTTTAACAACAAATGATGAAGTCAAGGTAGCAATTAAGAGCTTAAAGTCTGGGAGGGCCCCAGGTCCTGATGGAGTTGTAAACGAAATCTTTAAAACAAATACCGACATTTGGACACCATATCTTGCTAGACTCTTCAACGAATGCATTAAACAAAATAAATTTCCAGACACATGGAAAAAAGCAAACTTAATAATTTTGCTAAAGGGAGAAGATAAAGACAAATCAAAGCCAAAATCCTATAGACCAATATGCTTACTCAACGTAATAAGTAAACTATTTGAAAAAATCATAACAAATAAAATATCTAAAAAAAGAACAGACATTCAAAATTGTAATCTACAGTATGGTTTTAGAAAAGGAAAGTCCACAGAGGATGCAATAAATGAATTGGTCAAGCCAATTAAACAATTAGGCAATGATGATTGTAAATATACAGTAAGCATATTTTTCGATATTATGGGAGCCTTTGACAACTTGTGGTGGCCCTCCCTACTGAGAGAGCTTAAAAATATAAACTTACATCCTTCTATATGGAAACTAATTGTAAACTACTTTGAAAACAGAATTATTAAAGTTGACACGGCGGATGGCGTCGTGACCAAGAAACCAACCAGAGGCTGCCCACAGGGATCTGTTCTGGGACCTATATTTTGGGATCTGGTCTTTCAGCCATGTCTGGAAAAACTAAACAACATGCAACAGGTGGAGCGTGTGGTGGCTTACGCGGATGACCTAGCGGTGGTTCTGAAAGCCAACAGCAGAAGAGAAATTGAAGATAAAGCCAACCAAATAATAAGAGAGATAACGTCGTGGTGCAAAAACAATAAACTAACAATTTCGGCAGAGAAAACTAAGTACGTAATCTTTAAAGGAAAATTAAATTATAACAGAGGTGCAATAATCAAAATTAATAATAGTACCATTAAAAGAGAAAAAGAACTAAGATACTTGGGTGTCACCCTAGACGAGAAACTAAATTTCAGAGCGCACGTACAACAAGTGAAAAACAAGGCGACCAAACTCACACATAAAATTATAAATCTGGCAACTCAAGAATATAGGATACCCCTAAAAGTGTTAAAAATTTACCACGACGTCATAATTAGATCTGTTGTTGGTTACGCAGCAAGTGTATGGAGCCACCGCATGGACGATGTCCGACAAGCACAGGAAATTAATAGAGCTCAAAGACAAATAATGCTCCGACTTACTGGAGCATACCGTACCACGCCGGTGGAGGCTCTCCAAGTGGCAACAGCGATTATGCCGCTACACCTCCAGGTGAAGAAGTTTGGGGCTACGTACTGGTTGAAGAAACGAAACGGAGAAAAAGTCACTGAAATCCTCCACAACGAAGCCAACAACAAACAAGAGATAGCAACAATCCTAACCGGTGCGTGGCAGAACTTCTGGAATGAATCAACCAAGGCCAG
>JAGDQP010002937.1:42740-98904 GCA_022664845.1 Lepisma saccharinum
GGCATTGCGAATCGTCGTTAGGAACATGCACCATAATGGAAAAAGTATAACCTTCCCAACGATCGAGGAAGTGGACAGGATAAATCTACGAGCAAGCGGAATCACGACGGATCCACAGGACTTACTAAAACTAATTCACAAAGTCTTTGAAAGACGAGAGGAGTCTCTGCAACTGAACAGCATCTACAGGCAGTTTGTGATGGCTTACGGAAGGATTGTCTTCAATCCGTTAGAGAAGTTCCCGGCGTGCCACGTTTACACTAGACAACCGTAAAATAAAAAATGTTTAAATTCGTCCAGGTAAACCTGGACAGATCAAAATTAGCAACCTTAGAAATTAGAAGATTTTGTGAGAAAGAGGAGGTGGACGTGGCATGCCTGCAGGAGCCCTATACCAACAAAGGAAGAATACAAGGAATGCCTGTGGATGCTATGACCATCCTTCCGGAGGATCCAACACCGATGGTAGCGATGATCATTTTTAACAAGAACATAGAGGCTTTGGTGGACTCCAGAAATACATGCCGGTGGATCCAGAGTGTGGATTTAAAATTGGGAACAGCAAAATTAAAAATAATCAATGTATACTGTCAGTTTTCCTTTCCTGCTGACTTTTTTGTACATAGAATAGATAATATTTTGGAAGGGTTAAATGGGATGAATACTATACTTTTGGGAGATTTTAACGCGAAATCTCCACTCTGGCACTGCCCTAATACAGATGGAAATGGAGAAAAGTACGAAGATTTAATACATCAATACCATCTAAATGTAATAAACAAAGGAGACCAACCACCCACATTTCAGGGCAGGGCTGGAGCGAATAGTAATATAGATGTAACCTTAGTAAGGGGAAACTTCTATAATAATTTACAACACTGGACTGTAAAAGAAGATGTAACAACCAGCCAACACAGCGCCATCAGCTTCGTGGTGGACTTAACAACGAATGGAAATGATAAAACAGAGACTGATGAACCGAACATTAGATACAACATTAGAAAGCTCAATAAGGAAAATTTTATAAAAAACCTGAAATTACCAGAAATAAATGATAATTGTGATTCAAATAACACTACAACGAAATTAGAAGAGGCCATTACGGAAGCAATCACAAAATCAGCACCGAAATTAAACAGAAATAAAAGAAAAAGAAAAGTATTTTGGACAAAAAATTTGGAGAAACTGAAACGAATACTAAAGGCAAGTAGGAAAAGCTATAAGGCAGCTGGTAGTCAGGAGTTAAGAGAAGCGCGATTGAACAAATATAGACAGGCCAAACAAAATTTTGAAAAAGAGCTATACAAAACCAAAAGAAAAACTTGGGAAAAGTTCGTTAATGAAAATCTTGCCAACAACTTATGGGGAATCCCATATAAAATAGTTATGCACAAAATAAAAACCAGGGGCCCATTAAATAGCCTGATCACAGACGAGGGAGGTTACACCGCGAGTTGGAGGGAGACCGTAGAACTACTATTCAAAAAATTATTTCCGGACGACAATAACAATGAAGATAATGAAGAAAATACAAGATTAAGATTTGAAATGAACATACCCCCAAATAGCGAAGATGATAGTGAAATTTTAACAACAAATGATGAAGTCAAGGTAGCAATTAAGAGCTTAAAGTCTGGGAGGGCCCCAGGTCCTGATGGAGTTGTAAACGAAATCTTTAAAACAAATACCGACATTTGGACACCATATCTTGCTAGACTCTTCAACGAATGCATTAAACAAAATAAATTTCCAGACACATGGAAAAAAGCAAACTTAATAATTTTGCTAAAGGGAGAAGATAAAGACAAATCAAAGCCAAAATCCTATAGACCAATATGCTTACTCAACGTAATAAGTAAACTATTTGAAAAAATCATAACAAATAAAATATCTAAAAAAAGAACAGACATTCAAAATTGTAATCTACAGTATGGTTTTAGAAAAGGAAAGTCCACAGAGGATGCAATAAATGAATTGGTCAAGCCAATTAAACAATTAGGCAATGATGATTGTAAATATACAGTAAGCATATTTTTCGATATTATGGGAGCCTTTGACAACTTGTGGTGGCCCTCCCTACTGAGAGAGCTTAAAAATATAAACTTACATCCTTCTATATGGAAACTAATTGTAAACTACTTTGAAAACAGAATTATTAAAGTTGACACGGCGGATGGCGTCGTGACCAAGAAACCAACCAGAGGCTGCCCACAGGGATCTGTTCTGGGACCTATATTTTGGGATCTGGTCTTTCAGCCATGTCTGGAAAAACTAAACAACATGCAACAGGTGGAGCGTGTGGTGGCTTACGCGGATGACCTAGCGGTGGTTCTGAAAGCCAACAGCAGAAGAGAAATTGAAGATAAAGCCAACGAAATAATAAGAGAGATAACGTCGTGGTGCAAAAACAATAAACTAACTATTTCGGCAGAGAAAACTAAGTACGTAATCTTTAAAGGAAAATTAAATTATAACAGAGGTGCAATAATCAAAATTAATAATAGTACCATTAAAAGAGAAAAAGAACTAAGATACTTGGGTGTCACCCTAGACGAGAAACTAAATTTCAGAGCGCACGTACAACAAGTGAAAAACAAGGCGACCAAACTCACACATAAAATTATAAATCTGGCAACTCAAGAATATAGGATACCCCTAAAAGTGTTAAAAATTTACCACGACGTCATAATTAGATCTGTTGTTGGTTACGCAGCAAGTGTATGGAGCCACCGCATGGACGATGTCCGACAAGCACAGGAAATTAATAGAGCTCAAAGACAAATAATGCTCCGACTTACTGGAGCATACCGTACCACGCCGGTGGAGGCTCTCCAAGTGGCAACAGCGATTATGCCGCTACACCTCCAGGTGAAGAAGTTTGGGGCTACGTACTGGTTGAAGAAACGAAACGGAGAAAAAGTCACTGAAATCCTCCACAACGAAGCCAACAACAAACAAGAGATAGCAACAATCCTAACCGGTGCGTGGCAGAACTTCTGGAATGAATCAACCAAGGCCAGAAGATTGTACGCATTATTACCGGACGTGGCTGAGAGGCTGGAAATAAGTATCGAGATAGACAGTGGACTTATGCACTTCTTAACTGGTCACGGCCCCTATAGACAAAACCTAAGAGAACTCAATTTGGTAGAAGATAACCTGTGTCATGCCTGCGGGGTTGTTGCGACGCCGGACCACGTAGTGCTCAGATGTCGAGAGACAGATAACTTGATAACAGAACAGAGAACCCTCCTGGGGGATACACCAATCGCTGAGGTTCTGAGAAATCCAGAACTGGCGGTGATCCTCCGGGAGGCAGCGAATAAAGTCTCGGAATATCACAAAAGAAAATTTTTGGAGGGTAGACGGCGTCCCGCGGCATGAAGTGGGGAGTGAGAAATTACAGAAAAAGTGCTTCGAACCGCGAACGTGGACGCGACTTCCGTGAGCGGGTATACGAGGTGCTATATGAGTGATAAAAAAATGGACTAGAAATTATTATCCATAAACTGGACTATAAAAGGATATATGACGTTGCTGGAACTCCAGCAGCAGGAGTGCCTCACGAGGAAGGCCTGGTGAGAGACACTCATGTGTGGAAGTGATATGCGTGTATGGTGGCGGGATAAGTGTAAATGTGTACTAAGTTTAATATCAATAGCAACAGCAAATAAGGGTTGAGATCGCGGAATCCATGAACAAAACCATATAAATGAATACATAACCGCGAGTGAATGTGTGTGTGGAAGTGAAAATGTTAAAAGCATACGATCGGGGCGGAAGAGGAAGAAGAATTGGATCATTACACAAACTTTGTAGATTGAACAACTATTCTACGGCTGCAGTGACCCCCCCCCCCCTCAGAATTCTCTCCAATCCTCGGACCCTCCCCAATCAAAGTATGGATGAGAAGAATGAAAGAAGAAGATGACTCCTGCAACGAGGGAAAAGACTACTAAGAAGGAAGATGTACGACCAACAGACAGGATCAATAACTAATATCTTATCTCGTTGCAGGACGCAGAAAAGAAGATGATGCCAGTCTTCAAGTCGTGTGTTGTCCTGTATCGTCTTGTCTAATGTGTATTATATGTTTAAATGTATGTATGTTCTTTATTTTAATAAAATTAGTATTTAGTAGATAGGGAATCCCCCCAAGGAAGTTCCAAAAGATCTGGAACAAAGGCCAGGAGAACATTCTGGATGCCTGGCCAAGAGTCCGTCCCGCAACCCCAGAGGTCTCTGACCGATGGAACAAAGGGGCTTCTTGGAGTGCCGGAATTCCGGCAATCCAAGAATCTCTAGGGACATGCCTGCCCCAAGGCAAGGAGCTCAAAAATGAGCGTGATGTACGACCTTGAAAGTACACAACTTGGCTTGTGTAAAGGATACAAAGAAGCAGGGGTGGTATGCGGGTCCCCCTAAATAAAAATTTCCGGGATCGCAAATATTGGCATTCCGATTTCCATTCCGGAATGTTCCACAATTCCTGCTTCTAATGGAGGCACTAAGCTGACTCTAGTCTTGTTTGAAAGGTAATGAAATATCTTTTCATCGGTATATGACTCGGCTCACTTTGAATAACCTGGGTTCAAGGTCACCCAATTTGATCTTCAATTTTTTTCAAAATCATATGAATTTTGAACACAAGTGTAAACTCTACCATATCCAAATTACAATTTATTCATTAAGTTTCAGATACAGCTGGAGTTGACATTTTATACTAAATAACATTGTTATATAAACTTAAAAAAATAAAAATAAATAAAAATAAAACGACATATAACACAGCAATTGATATCAATAACAACGAATATACTACACACGAGGAATAACTTTTAGCACTCGACGGAAAGCGTCTTTAGATCCAAAAATGTCAATATTTGAATCAAGATTATTGTACGTAATTACTAGTCTATGGAATAAGGAGCGCTGCAGTATACTTAGCCTAGGCGTGGTACAATGAAGGAGGTTATTATTTCTGGTTATTCGCAAGGGAACACGGAAGTAAAATTTAGATATCAACTCTCCAGTTGTAAGATTCCCGTTAAGTATCTTGTATAAGTACATCAAATCTGCCAGTTTGCAACGAGAAGAGGGAACGTGGAGACCAAAAACGGATAATAACTCTGGTTTGCTGAAGCTACGTACTGATGGTATTCTTCTTTTGACTATAGCAAGAAAAGAATCAATATGAGATAGATTAGAAATACTAGCCATGTTCCAAATTGGAGAGCAATGTTCAACTTTAGGGGAGATGAAGGTTTTGTAGAACAAACTCAATGAATGAAGGTCCTTAATTTCTATAAATCTATTGAGAAGACCAAGTAAGCGCATAGAACTGTTAGTTATAGAAGTCACGTGATCAGCAAACAGAAGTTTTTCGTTAAATACCACTCCAAGGTCCTTTTGAGAAGAAACTTTATTAGGATAGGATTATCTCCAATGATATAGGTAGATGGCATTTGATTCCTCTTTAAAGAAATAGTAAGAAAAAAAGATTTTGAGGGATTTATTCAAGTTCCACGAAATTACACCAATTCAAACAGGTCAGAGATGGAATTTTGGAGATCAGCAACATCCTGTAATGATCTGATTTCTCGAAATAATTTACAGTCGTCAGCAAAAAGAAGAATTTTGGTTTTAGATAACGGGAGATCGTCCATATATAGGAGGAAAAGGAGCGGGCCTAAAACACTACCTTGAGGTACACCAGAGAGAACGGGAACAAAATTAGATGATCCAGAAAGAACAACACGTTGTTCGCGGCCAGTGAGATAGTCTCGTAGTAATGAAAGAAAGTTACCATGGATATTGAATCAGTGATGTAATTTATAAAGAAGAAGATTACAATCAATTCTATCGAAAGCCTTACTAAGATCTAGATAGATGACAACAAGCTGTGTGTTATTGGACAGAGATTGGGTAGCATCAGAGAGTAATAAGGACAGGTTGGTAAGAGTAGAACTACCAGGAAGAAAGCCATGTTGAGCAGTCTAGATAGGGTGAGACAAAATTATAAAGTCTATCTTTGATGATTCTTTCCCACACCACAGACAAAATAGATAAAAGAGAAATGGGTCTGTATGAAGAGACATGGGTCTTATCTCCAGATTTCAGAATGGGTAGAATATTAGCCTGCTTTCAAGAAGGAAATATACCTTCGGCAAAACACCTATTTAAAAGACGAGAAAAAGGGTAAGCCAATGATTCAGCAGCATTACGTAAAAATAGCACTAATGTTATCAGAGCCGGGAGAACGATTTAGAGGTAAAAAAGAAAGCAGATATTTTACATCAGATGATGTACTTAATGAAGACAGTGAATGTGAACAGATCTGTTGAAGCTGAGGCGGCGCCAAAGGAGGAGATTGAACACAGAAATTATCAGAGAAGTATTTATTCCATAGATGTACCCTATTTTCACCAGCAGCTGTAGCCGAATCGTAAATTAACTCTGAAGGAATACGTGACTAACATTTTCTAGAGTTTATGAGAGACCAAAATATCTTACGATTGCTTGATATTTCAGATGTGATGTTATTAATATAATTTTGATACTTTGCCCTAAGCAATTTCTTGGAGTAGCGCCTGATCTGGGAGAAAGACCTATAAGTATGTGCATTAGGATGTTGGTTCCAAAGCTCCCATGCGAGTTTTTTACTTTTCAAAACAGACCGCGTTTCTGCATCAAACCAGGGAAGGCATTTAGAGGAGGAAGGAAGGAACAAAGTCTTTTACATCCGTGAAAAAAATAATAAGAGAGATTTGCGACAGAGAAACTTACTACCACATGGTTGCCACCTCTGAGAGTAAAAATCCAGTAGAGCTAATATGGCACATACGAAGACCACGGAGGCCAGGTTCCGCACTTGAGCTATAGAGGAGACCAGACCCAATGGTGAGGACGCATTACATGTTTGTCTCTGCACTCTGCCTTGGATTCAAACACAAGCCCGGTTCGGATTCCACATTAATAGTATAACGCGTGCTCTTTTGTCGTACTTGATTAAGACGAAAGCTACAAACAAAGTACGACAACGGATCCGAGAAGACGGGGCAAATATAAAACCTTTAGTACGTGCTTGCGTAAGGCGTACTTTTCTGAGTAGTGTTACGTACTGTTATAAATGTAAACAATAGACTAAAAATAAAATTTACCTGGAATACCCTGACAGTAAGGATTTGTTGGGTGCAGATTGACGTAGAACTCATGCGAAACTCTACCATCCGGAGGCAAACGAGCGCCGAAGCCTAGCACAGGAAATTGCTTATCGCTGTCATAGTCCTGGATGATCTCTCCGACCGCAGCCAAAGCTTGTTCGTAAGGATTGGGATAATTGCTGACGAAGTGAAGGGAAGTTGGCACCTGCGGGTTTCCATTTGAAGCTATGAGATACAAAAGGATAAACAAAAAACAACGTAATACGTGAGTTTGGAATCACCGACCATCTCACATGTATATGTGGTCTGGCAATAAAGTAATGAGACTGTTTTTTGTATTGGCAACCCTGCAACTTACTTGATATACCATGATCGACCTTGCACCTTTTCACAGTCACACCGTAACAGGTGTGGTCCTGCAGTCAATTCGAAGAAGCTATCTGTACTGTAAGAACATGTTTGTGATCCTCGTGAACTCGTAGAACAATTTTGGCACAAAGTTGTCTAATTCCCAAATCGAGTCTTGGAGAAGTTTCTGGATAGAAGGACCTGGTCCATAGTTTAGTAGCTGATTACTGATAGGAAAGATGGAGTTCAGTTCAAACTTCCTTTTCAAAGAAGAAAATACTCTATACTCTACAATATATATCATTTTCACAGTTAATCTTCTATCATATGGTACAATTTTCCTCATCCTAGCTGTGTTACCATTATTCGTGGTTGTTAATAGTTAGCCGCATCACTGTTCGTCATTAACACCATCGAAAACTCGTGCTCCTGACATTGCGTGACGTCTGTTTACCATACACTGTCGTGGCATTTTCACTAACAAGCAAATGGTGCAGAAAAGAATTGTATATGTTTTTCATCCGTCATGGTCAGCACGTCAAAGTATAAGCGCATGCATATTTTGACTAAATGAATTGAATTTTTATTTGTGGCTTTTAGGCATCTACGGCTCAGGCCGGGATAGGGGAGGGAAAAGGTGTCGGCCAGGGTCTATGCTGAAGGTGCCATCCCGGCATTTGCCTGGTGTGACAGGAAAAACCCTGGGAAAATCTCAGTCAGGATGGTCGGCCGATGGGATTGAACCCACAACCTCCCGAATGCTATGCCAACGCTCTACCACTGAGCTACGGCGGCTCGGGTTTCTCGAGCTCAATTGGTTTTGGAGATATCGATGGTATAAAAGTCAGATTCTGTCTTTCTGGAGTGATCAAACAGTGGGGAAATACCCTTATGCTTTTAAATCGTTGAAAGAAATGGAGAGCAAGTACACAGTAATGGGTAGTGCGTGGAAGGCGTTACTTGTTTGAGGGTATGTTCTTAAAGGCCGCCATATTGAATCTCGATTGATTTTCTTACATGGGAAGGGGGTCGTGTAATGTGTCATTCTGGGCTAGAATTTTACGAGAAATCCGTTTCTGAAGTTAGTTTTACAGTAAATGTATTATTGTGAGAGATGAGTCAGTGAAACTAGTATAGGATAATGACGCAATAACCAGTTAACATTAATATCGTTGAAATAACAAAATAAACGAAACCCAAATGGTATACAAATTGTTGCTGGGCATAGTGTCCTATCGATATGAATTTGTATTTTTTTGAGTTTCATTTCCTTCGTTATTTATTTCAAAACGAAATGCGTGTTTTCAGACTATTACTTCCTACTACTTTTACATCTCTCACAATAATACATGTACGATTAAAACGATTTCAGAAACGGATTTCTCGTAAAATTGAGCCCAGAATGACACATGACACGACCCCTTTCCCATGTAAGAAAATCAATCGAGATTCAATATGGCTGCCATGAGCAACAAACATACCATCATCCATTACTTTGTATTTGCTCTCCATTTCTTTCAACGGTTTAAAAGCATCAGGGTATTTCCCCACTGTTTGATCACTCTACAAAGTCAGAATCTGACTTTTATATCATCGAAATCCCCAAAACCAATGGAGCTCGAGTGGTCAAAATTTGCATGCGTTCATATTTTGATATGACGGAAAAAAATAACACAATTCTTTTCAGCAACATCCGTATGTTTGCTTGTGTCACACAAACAATGGTACAACGCTACGCGATGTTTAGTTATTTCACTTATGTTTCGAAAACCACAAACACGCCCTTCCTATACAAATGGCTACTCCGGACTGACTGATTTCAGGACAACGCCAGTTGTGCTGGGAGTGAGGAAAGATTAAAGATCAAACACAGCACATCCCAATAAGTTTCAGGTTTGCCACTTCCAAAGAAAAATTCAGTCTCATTACTTTATTGGCGGACTTTGTAGTATGAAATTTTACGTAAAAATACACTGAATATGTATCATATCATATCGAATACTTTATAAAAAATACCAGAAACATTATATCTATAAATAAATAAATAAATGATAACTTTCAACTTCCATTTCACTGTAATCCTTACAAAGAATAAAAATAAACATGGTAAAACATGTAGAAAAAATGATACTTACATGACAGATTCTTGAGACAGATATACAATAACAAAACTAACACAATAGAAAAGCAGTACGTTTCGCAAAAGCGTTTTCAACTGGTAAGAAAGAAAATGGACAGAGCGGACAGGTGTTAAGGAAACGCCATATTGTCAGCAGAAAGCAAGGTGACAGTGTGGCCAGGTTATGGAGGCGGGAATATGACTAGATGGGAGACGGAGAAATCACCAAATGGAGAAGAAATTGTGAAGGTTACTAGAAGCAGGTAAAGGGCTTCCTGAAGCAATAAGAGGGTACAGAATCAGAGGGGAGGGGGGAAATAATAATAAAGATGAAGGGGAGAACAAAGAAACAATATAGAAAAATAGAATAAAAGTGTAACTAGAGACGAAACAAGGAAGAAGGAGAAGACACTGCGCTGCAGGAAGTTACAGGCAGTTGAGCCCGGGTTCAGGGTTGGCGGAAAGGATAGAGATGTACGTCTGCTCCCATCTCTTTTTAACTGTGGCAGGTGAGTCAGGGTTCAGGCCTTTCAGGATTATGACTGGAAAGGTTTCGTCAAAGGCGCAGCCGTGATAGGAAGTGTGTTCAGGCATGGCGAGGTGCGGAAGTTGATATTTGTAGGAGTAGCGATAGTTGTTGATGCGGTATGTTAGAGGAGTTTGAGTTTCGCCAACGTAGAAAGCAGAACATAGGTTACAGAGTAGGAGATAAACGAGGTTGGAAGACATGCAACTGCCGGAGTGTCGGAAAGAGTACGTCCTGTGTGTGACAGGATGTACGAAGGAAAGACTGGAATCAAAAATAGGACAGGTTTTGCAGCGAGGTCTATTGCACTTGCCAGGTTTGGGGCGAGGGGGCGGGATTGGTCCAGTTCAGGTGAGAATCATGTTGATGTTCGGAGGTCTGCGGTAGACAATTTTGGGGCACGACGGGAAAACTCTCTGTTTCAGGTGACGCAGTGAGTATGGGGTGTGCCAGTTTAAGGTATATATTTATATATATATTTCACAAGAAACTTTGCGTGAAAGTAAATATTGAAATTAACACAGAAAAACTGAAAACCGCCGTACGGTAACGGTAGCTCGAACTCAGATCTCCCAGTTTCCGGTTGGTTATGTTTTCCATTACACCACCACGACTGTCAACTTTTCTTAGTTAATTTCAATATTTACTTCACTCAAGGTTTCTTGAAAAAAAAAAGGGAAGGGGGAGGGGGTTAAAAATATACATTCTTTGGAGCTGCACGTTTCGAGAACGAATTCCTCAATAAAAATCTCCAAACATATGGACTGCCTTGAGTTCATAACCTGATACTAGGAGCTGGGAGAGTGTCAAGGTCTGAGGAGTATTCAATATACACAGAGACCTGGTCGTGCCGTGGAGGTATAACGGATAATCTACCTGACCGGAAACTGGGATATCCGGGTTCGAGTCCCAGTCACGGCGGCTATCAATTCTTCTGTGTTAATGTCAAAGTATGTACAGATATTTATTTTTTAAACACGCTCCAGATATACTGTTAACTTGTTTACACGTACGTAATATGCAAAATATTTCTGTAGGATTACCAACTCGTGTACTCTGAAGCTACTATGGTATTCCTTGGCAATTTCTAAGACGCATATTACTCTTAACGAGCGGCCGTGACTCAGTGGTAGAGCGTTGGATGGCATTTGGGAGGTCCTGGGATCGATCTTAGCTGCCGACCATCCTGACTAAGGTTTTTCCAGAGAATTTCCTCAGTCACATCAGGTAAATGCAGGGATGGTACCTACAAAATAGGCCCTGGCCGTCTACCTTCCACAATCCTCTCCCCACACTATCCTGGCTTGAGTCTTAGATGCCTAAAGGCCTTACAACAAATTCAAAAAACAAAATTACTCTTCGTTCAATTTTCAAACCCGGGAATGTTTATTAAACGAACTGGTTGTAGGCCCACTTTAACAAAAACTATAGGTCTGGTTCGTAGAAGCTCAAAAGCTTGTTTGATATTTATTGATAAAGCACACGGACGGTAAACAGGTGATTCAGTTTAATCACCGAAGCGACCGACTTTTCAATGTGTTATCAAACTACCATAAGTTACCTTTCAATTATAGGACCCATCTCTCGTCTAAAAGTTATGATCGCTGACTTCAAGCACTCACTGAAGAGGCAGTGCAGGTTCGAGCTCCGCTCATCTTTAGTGCTAAGGCTCGGATAATTATGCACTCTGTATATTGCTAATGCAAATTCATATTTCGATGATTTTTTTTTGGAAAATACATGTTACATATCGAGGGTTAACCATAGATACCTTGTATCTACATTTTTTGTCTCCTGAAGTTGTTGCTGTCTTTTTATTGAATGGAGAAAAACTGGCAGACTTTCCAGTTGAAACTTTGTAGCAAATGAAAATAGAGTTAAATTTGACGTTTATTTTTCACGAAGTTTCAACTGGGAAGTCCGCCAATTTTTCTTCTTCAATAAAAAGACAACAACTTTGGGTGACAAAAATGGTAAATACGAGGTACTAATGGTTAACCCTCGTTATGCAAATGCAAGAATGATTTACATAAACACGTTGCATATTTCATAAGTACTGAAGTTGTATTTTATGGATAATGGATGATTCAAGGGTCTTGGGCATGTGTTCTCTTTATCACTGGAATTTAGGAGGATGAGTCATGTACTGTATTATACAAGGAACCATTACGATTTTGTGAATTTGATTTCGGAAAATGTTTAGCACCATTCGATAGGGCATCCAAAGAAACCTCAATAAAAAGAGAATTTTATTGGCGGAACCTTTTAGCAGGGATGGAGAACTGACGTCAGAGATCGAAAAATACGCGACTCCCTTTTTCTTTGGAATCAGGCCGAGACAGGGCTGGAGAGAAGCTGTAGAAATGGAGTTGGTCACAGTCTAGTTTGAAGGTACCATAGCAGATACGCAACAGTCAGCAAGAAAATGAATTCTATGGAAAGAGCTAAGGAATTATTCTTTGTCTCCGTCTTTTCCCACCTCCGTGGGGTCGACGTTTCTGATGAGTCTTCTCCACAAAGCCCTGTCCTGAACTTCTTCCCCTGACAAACCTTTCTCACCGAGATCCTTCTTAACCCTATACAGCCATTTCCTCCTTGGCCTCCCTCTACCTCTCTTGCCCTCCACTTCCATGGCCATCCCTCTTCTGACTACATAGTCATTTGTTCTCCTCATTACATGTCCATACCACTGCCGTCTTCTTTCTTGTATCTTCTTAGATATCTCTACAGCCTTGGTTGTTCCTCTTACTCTCACAATTCTCACTCTGTCTCCCCTTGTTATCTCACACATCCAGCGTAGCATTCTGATTTCTATAGCATATAATCTCTTCTTGTGCTTTCTTTATTGGCCATGTTTCTGCTCCGTACATCATTGCTGGTCTAACCACTGTTTTGTAAATCATCCCTTTGTTCTTCACCGTGATGGTCTCTTGAGAGAAAGAAAACACACAATTATCTGTACAAAACTCTTTCTTGTGGTTCGCAACCTTTTATTACGCGGCCACTTTTTACTTTTACTTTTAAATATTCTCAAAATATCTGTTTCGAGGTTTCTTTCGGAGCTCTTCCGAATGCTGCAATGCATTCCGCATGTTCTGGCTGACTACACCACCTGGAATGGCTGAAAAGGAAGATTCTTCGAACTTATGATGTCATTTCTTTCCAGTCTTATTTAAGTTCCGCCCATAAAAATACCTGTTTCCGGGGTTTCTATCGAAAGGCGATAAACCTTTTTCAGAAACCAAATTCACAAAATCGTACTGGTCCCTTTGTCAGTTCAGTCTTTTCATGACTTTTGCAGTGTGGGTGACGCGGCGTAGTGGTTATAAGTTTGCAGGTGTTCAAGACAATGCTAAAAGAAATGAAACTTTTCAGTGCAGTACTGCAGCTGTTTCCGGGATAAATTTGCTCTAAGCAAGTGTATCGGAGTACGTGAACAAGCGTATTGGAGACTGAAAATATGAAAACCAGCAATTTTTATCACGAAGACTTGTAAACATGAAGGTTTTTGCAGTAACTGAAATAAAGCATTTACAAAAAGATAAGGTGTTTTCGAAAGTGCATATTTAAAATTTTTTTTAAGTGCTAACTATCCGGGCCCTAGAGCAACTCAGTGAGGAATATTTAGTTCACTGAAGGTAAGCCAAAACATGTCCTGGCCACGTACTTACTTACTTACTTAGAAAGAAAAGCATTTTGAAGCCAAATCACTATTCCACACAAATACACACAATTACGAACTCCACGAAAAAGGTCACCAAGTGACAATTCTACACATGACACAGAATCTAATACAAGTTTACACCTAACATTGAGCTCAAGTATTAACACTGATTTACTGATACGTTTTAAATTCTTTTATAATAAAGAGCAAATTAAACAAATGAACATGCGGATTTAAGCGGTTTTTTTTTCGTTAAAAATTATCTTTAAACCAACGCTAATCTATATACATTCAAGGACTGTTCTACTCTATTTTCTAGTATGTTTTCTATCCATCACAAGTACTTTACCCTGAGTAATTTGGCATTCGTTTCTCTCATCATGTTATTTATAAAGTGGACAATGCGACAAGAGGAACACCAACGAACCTGCATGAAAGGAAATGGTTGGTGAAATCAAAATGGCTCCTAAAATCATGTAGTTCTTGCAATATGACTACAAGATTAATGTAGAAGAAAAATAATAACTGTAAACCAAAAAAGTCATTTAACCAACCAGGATTCCCACTAATTTGGGACGAAAGAATTCCCTAACTTTGCCAGATTCTCCACTCTATTATTCATCTATTTCCGGTGAACTATACAGTATGTCCCTGAAATAATGGTGTAAACTTCGGGAGCTGACTATTTATATCAAAAAAAGAAAAGAAAAAATTACTTTGGAGAAATTTCCGAACATTCGTAGTTTCGGAGCTATAGGGCTGACCGGGTGGTCTGCGGCGGTAGGCCATCGGCTCGAAGGTCCCGGAAGGGGCATGGGTGTGGATTTTAACAGCTAAAGGCGAATCGTGATGGGTCGAAGACCAAAGTTACTAGACTGGCCCATATAAAAATAAAGTTTAAAGTTAAGTTCGAAGCTACATGAGCTCAAAGTTGCGGCTGCATCGTCAAAATGACGTCATATCTCGACAGATAAGGATGCAAGCGGTGTCGGCTTAGCGCATAACAATCGAAGTAGTACCCGATACATTCATTTAAGTAATGTTTATGATTGAGGGAGTGTCGTATATAGACAGGTTTCGCAACCTAATAATTTTATTGTCAAGGACTTTTTCTGCTTGTTTTGAAGTAAATAATCAGCTCCCGAAGTTTAACCATTATTTCATGGACACCCTGTATACAGTTAACACAGTACTGTATACGGATATAGAATAAACTCCCGTGGTTCAATGGTTATAATCACTGACTTTGGAAAAGCACGGTTTCAAGTCGGCCGTTCTGACTAAGGCTTTCGATAGTTTTTCTCAGTTCCACCAAGCGAATGGCGGGATGATACCAAGGATATTAGCTCTGTACTATACGTTTCCCATCCTTGCTCCCGGGAAAGTATCGCCCGAGGACAACGTCCCTCCGACATGCGACGGGCAACGATTCTTTGCAGCCCATTAAAATTAAATTAAACGGAAATGCAGAACTTAGGAATTTGACGTAATGTTCTTAACTGCTATAAAACAGTTTTATTAGAGTTGCCATTTCTTTCAATTGCGTTTAATTACACAAGAAATGCCTACTCAAGCAAGAACAGAAGTTTAAAAAAATATATGTTCACAGAAGCACACAACCTAAATCAAATAGTCTTGACTTCTCTGGGTTTCTGGATATATTTTATGAAATTACCTAATCTTCGCCTGTTTTCCGGGTCAGTGGGAACCCTGTTTAACAGAAAAAAAGTAGGGAAGGACTGAAAGAATTCGAGTTCTCTAAAAAAATAAGAAAACAAATAGTCCTAACACAGCAACATCCCCTTCCACACACACACAAATTATGCTCAAGACGACCTCTTGCTAACACTATTTTGTTTTCCTAGGAACCAAGTCATCTGATGAATAGATTAAGCCAAGGCCCCGGCGCAGGTTCAAATCACCCTTAAACCGGACATCCAACCCAAATTTTTCAATTGTCCTTCAGCCATACCACGCGAATGGCTAGATGGCACCTAGAGCAGAGTTTTCGTTCACTTCATCATTCGAAAGTTGCTCTCCTCAACGGACGTTATCTCCCCGCGGTTGTTCTATCTCACACATCCTCAATCCTCATCGCATGACGGTACGTGAGGGTGAAGACAAAGGGAAGACATGAGGTTAACTGAGGGCAAAATTGAAATATAAAGGGTAAAACGAAGAGGCGACTGTAAGTAAGGGTAAAACTGAAACATGAGGAGTGAGGGCAAAAGAAGACCTGAGGGTAATTTTGAAACGTGGGCGGTGAGGGCAAAAGACGTGAGAGTAAATGAGGGCAAAAGAAGACGAGAGGGTAAAATTGGAACGTGAGGGTAAATGAGGGCAAAAGAAGACGTGAGTAAATTTGGAATGTGGGCGGTGAGGGCAAAAGAAGACGCGAGGGTAAAATTGGAACGTGACGGGTGAGGGTAAATGGGGTAAAAGGAGACGTGGGGGTAAAATTGCAACGTGAGGGGTGAGCGAAAAGACGTAAGGGCAAAATTAGGATTGAGGTAAGGGTAAATCAGGACAAAAGAAGATGAGAGGGTAAAATTGGAACGTGAAGGACAAGAGCAAAAGACGTGAAGGTAAAACTGAAATGTGAAGGGTAAGGGCAAAAGACGTGAGGGTAAATGAGGGCAAAAGAAACGGGAGGGTAAATTAGGTAAAAGATGACGTGAGAGGTGAGGGCCAAAGACATGAGCGTAAAATTGGAACATGAGGAGTGAGAGTAAATTAGGGCAAAAAAAAACGAGAGGGTATGAGCAAAGACGTGAAGGTAAATGAGGGCAAAAGACCTAAGGGTAAAATGAGAACGCGAGGGGTAAGGGCTAAAGATGTGAGGGTACATGAAGGCAAAAGATGAGGGTAAAATTGGAACGTGAGGGGTGGCGACAAAAGACGTGAGGGTAAATGAGGGCAAAAGAAGACGAGAGGGTAAAATTGGAACGTGAAGGGTGACGACAAAAGACGTGAGGGTAAATAAGGGCAAAAGAAGACGAGAGGGTAAAATTGTAACGTGAGGGGTGAAGGCAAAAGACGTGAGGGTAAAACAAACGTGCGAGGTGAGGGCAAAAGAAGAGGTGAGGTAAGCGAAGCAAAATTATAACGTGAAGTTAAGGGCGAAGTGTAGACGAGAGGGTTGATAGAAGTGAACATGTACCCATCCCACAGACTTAAGCCCGTTGTCTCTATTACAGCCTAAAATATGAATTAAATAGCAGCAATTTATGAATAATACAAGTGGAAGTTTCCAACAAAAAGTACAAAGCTGCTGTTTTCATTTTCTGAAAAACAAACAGATCAAACAGCAAAAATTTCTGGCTGACCCTCTTACATGATTGAAGCGAGTGACTACATAAATTTCCTGTGATCCTTTAACTATTCAGAGAAACAAATAATAACGTAAAAAAAACACAAGACGTAACTTACCAGTAAAATCTATAGCTATGGTACAATTTAATTCCATTCCGCCCATGATATAATCTAAGAAGGAATACACTTTCCTCTGTTCAAAATGAAGCAGATGAATTTCTCCTGAGTGTTTGTAGGCTGGATACTTCTGAAAGACAACGTAGAAACAAGTTAAACTTCCTGTTTAATTGTTTGTAATCATTGTTACGAGACTTCAATATAGCTCCTATTTATTTCATGTTACACCTATATAATAATTGTTATGGAAAGATCCCGGAATATGAAATACAAATCCATGAAAACTTACAAGACGGATCTTTGTTTAAGTCTGTGCTACCACGTTAACGCAATCGAATTCAATTGCAATGTTGATTTTGAATCTAAGGTCTACGACTCGGTGGGAAGACATTCCTCGGCAAGCACTGAACTCTATGTTTATCTATACAGAGTGTTCGTGAAATAATGGCGAAACTAAGGGATACGATTAATTACATCAAAGGAAGAAAAAAGCTCCTTTGAAGAAACGTTGACACATGCTTAGTTTCGGAGCCATAGGTGCTCAAAGTTACGCAGGTATCGTCACAAATTAAGTCTTATCTTGACACATAATGTCGTAAGCTAGGGTGACCAGAAATTTGTTGTCAAAAAAGAGTATACTACATATGCTATAAAACCACGCAAGTATAAAACATTAAATATATGAAAATAAGGTGGAATTCTGGTAATTGCTACCAGTATAGCCTATAAAGCTTCCTTATGAAAAAAAATTTAATTTATTTTGTTTAGACCATTTTAGTAACATCTGACTTCGGCCCATCATGATTAAAAGAGTGCAAAGCTTGTTAAAGTACACAAACATCCATGCCCCTGGCGGAATTCGAACCCGTGACCTCGGTCGGAAGCTTCCTTGTCTTAGTGTGTTTAATGAATGGCCACACCTTGGCATTTTCTACTACTTGCGTCTGCCGCTACATTATATACATAAATAATTCAAAACATTTTTCTCCAAGTTGCGATAAATATTCCAACCCGAAGCTACTTCGACTTTCCGAACTGATTCGACAATTTTAAGCTCGCGTGTCAATGTCTCATATTCTTCCAGCGTACATCATCGTCTAATCATCTCCCTCCACAGCCAGAGTTCTTCAAAACATTACCACATGCTACAAAATCACTAGGAAAAGTGAACAAACCACCACCGCAGTTCAAAGGATATGGTGATACTGACACATTTATTTCATCGTCAAAAATCCACTTGAAAGTTTAGTACGAGCACTCTTTCTCACATTAGATTATGTTTAGTTTCTAACTACGTTTTTGTATAATGTATTAGGAATTTAGAAATTATGACATAATAATAACCACTGGCGTTACAGACCGAAAGGTCTTGAGCCTGCCCCAACGCCATCTGTCCGCGGTTGGTGGAACTGCGTTCACCTGAGTGACGGCCGTGGGGTCAGCACTGCGCGCCAACTGGCCACAAATAGGCGTATTAGGGGCTTTCTAGACCGAGTGGTCGTCACGTCTTTATTCACGTGACTTCCCAGTTTGCCTCACGACGCTGGTTGGACGCCGAAAAGTGGGCCTCCAGCCGGGAATTGAACCCGGGACCACGCAGACAACGCTCTAATCACTGGACTGTGGAGCCCCTGTTTTCACATGGTAGGAGAGAAAATGGACAGAGAGGACTGGTACGGGACTTGTGCTAAGGAGACGCAATGTTGCCATATAATAGATGAAATTTAAATAGAAAGAAAAGGAATTGTACTTACGTAGTATCTTCACGAAGATTACATACACAATTACACACACGTTTCTGCCGTCTTCAGTTGTAAACAAGAAAGAAATTCACTGAACACACATGCAGAATTTGAAGAGATAGAAAAACAAAATGACAAACGTCCACATCAAAAATAATTGACGACGCTCTGCGCGTACGCAAGTACTGATAAGAAAGGGATTTGGAAATGGTGTTTTGTGTTGAAAATTGAGTTGGGTACAATTAATAATAATGATAATAATAATAACTGGGACTCAGTAAAGGAAACGCAGGCAGGAAAGTAGAATTCAGTATAGAAACCGCAGTCGGAGAAAGTGGGATATAGTATAGGAAACGCAAATGAAAATGGAGTATGTTACCAAGTCAATATAGGAAATAATAATAATAAACTAACTCTATGGCTTATGGAACTCGCAAGTTCATCGCCGCAGTAACAAACGTTCTCCATTGGATTCTATCCTGGGCAACATCAAGCCAGTTTTCATCACAAACACCTACTTCTCGAAGATCTCTTCTAGTATTGTCCTCCCAACGACGTCTCGGTCTTCCCAATGGCCTCTTTCCATCCGGCCTTTCAACCAAGATAGAATATAATCTTCGTTTTTCTCCCATCCGAGCTACATGCCCTGCCCACCTTAGTCGTCTCGATTTCATTATTTTTACATCTGGTGAATCGTACAGCCCGTGGAGTTCTTCATTATGCAGCCTCCTCCACTCTCCAGTCATCTCGTCGCGTTTCGGCCCATATATCTTTCTCAAAACCTTATTTTCAAATACACGTAATTTATGTTCATTTGCTAGGGTCGTACTCCAACTTTCGCAACCGTAAAGTATTACCGGCAGAACCGTTCTGTATATTTAGAAACATGCGTTCCCCGATACTAAGCGACTGTTTATTTCTTCCGTGACCTCATTTTTGCTTGTTACGTATGCTCCCAAGTATTTAAATTTGTTTACTTTCTCTACGACCTCCTCATCCCTAATAATTATGTTTTTATTTCCTTCATTCCCTTGTTTCGGCTTGTTATCATGTATTTTGTTTTCTCTATATTTACCTGTAGACCTATCTCATTGCACGCTTCTACTAAGACATCGGTGTTGCTTCGTAGTTGTAGTTCATCATCATCATCTTATTCTTATTCTTCATCTACTACTACTACTAATAATAATAATAATTGTTATTAGACACTTACCTGCTTTTTCTTTGGATGTACCAAACGGTAGATATTACTCGGTCCTGGACCTTCCTTCAGCTGTCGCAAAGTAATAAAACATTCCCCTACGAGGCCAACCCCACCAGTAAAACCGTAATCATAACACGTCACTCTCACACTACGATCGTCATCACCACCACACAACGTTCGGATTGGAATCGTAAACGGCTTCCAGTTGGGGTTCAAATTATATTTCACAACTTCCGTCCTGTACACCACCACGTACTCGCCACGTTCATTCACTCTCGAGTATTCCAGAAATGGCGAAGTGGAAAAGAACCATCCTTTTTTATCCAAAGTTCTTCCACAAAACTGCATCACAACCTCATCTTTCAGAGATGATAATTCTTCTGCTGATACAAGGAGGACACCAGCGTGAGCGGGCATCCCAAGCAATGGCATCTCCAACCTTCCACTGGCCATGATCTGGCCTAACGTACATTCACAATAACCTAGAAAATCCTGGTCTTTAAGTGACGAAGTTTTCCTGTCTTCATCGTACACTTCAAACTTTAAATTCTGTTTTTCTTCGAACCTGTAAAACATGTGAACTTTGGTGGCAAAATCTGGATTCAAATTGTTGTAAATCACTTCGGTTCTGCAGATTTCTTGCCACTTCGCTTCTTCAAATGCTTTCGTGTAGACGACACAAAAGGGGTCCGACTTCGAGAAGACGTCCATATCAAGAACATTTCTGCAAAGAAAAGAAAATAAGACAAAATCAATAAAGCAGCACGTTGCGGAGATGAATGCAATTCACTATCCTTCCCTCACTCTAGGAAGCAGACACTACTATTATTATTACCCCAGCCGCTTGGTCTAGTGGTTACGATCCCTGACTAAATAATCACTGGGGAGACGGCGCGATTTGAGTCCCGCTCACGTCGCCAACTTGACTGAGGTTTCTAGTTTTTTCCTCAGTTCCACCAGGCGAATGCCAGGCTGGTACATTCAAGAGACATCCTGGTCCCTATTTTTCCCACTCTTTCTCACACAGTCACAGCCAAGCATAAGACCTTAACGCCCTATAAAAACTAGAAATGTAAAGATTTAATATTATTATTATTATTACGCACATTTGTAATTGACCATCGGCATTTGGAATAAGGTCACAGAACAATAAGAAGGGTTTTATGGATGTTTTCCGCAAATACAACTTTGATACTAGCAACAATAGTGTGTGCAACCGGCGTCTGCAATATTTCGTATGTTTATTCTGCAAACTGCAGCATCTCTTAAGATTATAGCCACCGACGAATTACAACCAAAACAACCTCTTTTATGTACGGAAAATGAAAAAAAAAAAAAAAAAAAAGACTTGTAAACTTTATTTTAAATGGGCCAGTCTAGTAACTTTTAACTTCGGCCCGTCACGATTCGCCCATTTACAGCCAGTTAAAATCCACACCCATGCCGGGACTCGAACCCGGGACCTTCGAGCCGTTGGACTAACGCCTCAGACCACACGGATACCCGGCCGGCTTTACGGAAAAGAAACTACCATTCGGGAGGAAGTGGAAATGTCAGGTATTATAACGTAATTGTAATTGAAAGAAACATGCAACCTAACTGTTTAGGAATAAAAGACGAAACAATTTCGTAACCAATATTTGTAAAAAAAAAAGGGGGGGAGGGGGAGATCGACATATACTGTATTTTCATACACCTAGAATTTTTGTAGTCAATATGGTAAAGAAATATTTCACAATAAATGATTCCTCTTATATTGAATACTGAAATCGCAGTAGGTGGTAGCGCGTCCGACTATGAATCGTAGGACCTGGTTCAAATCCAGGCCTACATGCTGGAGAAGTTTCATAGTGTTCCCACACCTTGCGCTCTGTGGTGCATCCAGCTTACTATCAAATTGAGTACGGAGTGTACTTGGTATTCTTGGGCATCTTGGGAGGATTTACCACTCCATCTCTCTTGGTACCATTGGTCGAGAACATGTGGAGCGCTACCTCCACATCCCCGAAGCGCGTTCACGGCTCGTGCGCATCGTCTTTTGAATACTAATGACAAAGAATTAACTACACGTGTAAAATATTATCATCTTGCGAAACAAAGAAGGTCCTTGATTTTAACATATTTATGATTTTTTTTTCTTTTAACAAATAATCTTGTATGCGGTAAATGATGAAATTAACACAGAAAGACTGACAGCCGCCATGACCGGGAGCCGAACCTGAATATCCCAGTTTCTGTGTTAATTTCAACATTTATTCTTTTGCACGGCATGATAGCAGAAAGATTCCTCAACTACAAGTCGCCACCTGTAGTGGAGTGCCCGGGCCTCGCAAGAAACAGCTGACAGAGTGTCGAGGCAAGAAGAACATTCTACATATAGAAAGAATTGTCCGTGCTGTGATGATGTAGTGGATAGAATACCTGGCAGGCTACTGGAAGATCCGAGTTCGAGTCCCGATTACGGCGACTGTCGATTTTTCTGTGTTAGTTTCAATAAACGCAATGTAGAAAATATTCTTCTGAAATAAGAGCCAATCAGATTCGATTCTTTCAAGCCAATAGTATTCGCGACTATGTCACGTGACCTCCTTACTTCAGATAAACCATACCAAGTCGGACTTTTTTAAATAAAAAAAAACAAAACAAATACTAATAATAGCACAACGCTTCTTAATATTGTGTGTGTGTTCTTAGAACGCGACTACAATTTTAAGTAGATATCGCCGGCATCCAACTCGGAATCTGTTGATTATACTGCAACGATTGAATTGAACTATATTTTCGGCGTTTAGGAATCTTTGACTCTAATTGAATATAGTCGAACGAATGTGACATTTCATCTAGAAAGCGCTGGAGGAAGATGATGATAATGAAATAAAGATACCAAAGTTTGAACCTGTCTATCTTTGTTGAATATACGCCAAATGGTTAACCACAGTCGCACATGTGAGACTGTAAGTGTGTCTGTTCCATATTATGTTAAGCGACCCCTTCTTATCACAACGTTCTTTGAAATCCGATAAACACATCCTTCTCCAGAGAGTTAATTGCCCACTTACCTACACGATATAGTCAGTTCCACTTCGGACGTTGGTTCCGCTGCAGTTCCAGGTACAAAATGTGCCATTGTGAGAGCCTTTCTTGAAACTCGAGAAAAGAAATAGAATTATGCGTCACCAGTCGAAATCCATTATCAGGTTGTCATTTTCACATTACTCTGGACCTTTAAAAAAAACGAGAGAAACAAAAGTTAGAAAAACTCATTTAAAAATGCAAGAATGTCTGCTCACGTTTAACTGTTCACTTCATTAATCTTAATTGGTTACAATTTAGAAGCAAGTCAACGCCAATAACTTGCTAATTATTTGTTATTATTACTTTCGAAAGTATAGTAATACCTATCAGCACGTAACAGCGTGGGGGCCATTCGAAAAACTATTGGCAACACTGACGACTGGGGAAACAGGAGTACCTTTATGACCTGTCCCAGTACGCAAATATCAAGTTTGGTATAGATACAACCATCGCTATGGACGAAATTTGGACCGCTGAGGAACCTGGATTATCTCTATGACCTGTAGAATTAGCTACATGCAAAGTTTGATGCGGATACGGCCAACAACATCGGTGTAATTTTAAGTATTAATTCTTTAAAAAAGTTGGTAACACTGATTCCTCAAATTGAAATTATACATACCTCGCCCGGTCTAATGTCTACTTACGTACAAAGACTGGTTTGGATTAGTTCAGTGGTTTAGACTTGATGAGGTCGCATATAAGCTATTTTCTACACTTTTATTATATAAATTTGTGTCTTAAAGTAAACTTTTGTTTGCTGAACACGTTACGTATACAGGGTGTTAAAAAAAGGAGTTAGAAACTTTCTGAGTAGAAAGCACTGATCAAAGTGAACAAAAAGTCGAGAAACTTTTTGTGTTCGACAAAATTAATCTTGAATCTTGAAAACGAGCGATTTTTCCGTCAAGACTCTAAGGAAACTAAAATTGCTATAAAGCTTTGACTCTCCTTTAGACTTTAGTTAAAACCCTAAAACTACATAAATGCTTCAATTGCACCCATCTTTTAAACATAAGGAACAAATTTTAAATTCTAAAAAGCATATCCTAGGCAGTTACGAACTTCATGATGAAAAAAAAGAGAAAAAATCAGGATTTCATTCTGTGATCTTTCTACCATACTACAACATTCTGCGTGTTTACACACACGCGCATATTATATAAACAGACAGTGTTTATAAACATATAGGTGACGAGTGTTGTAATCACAACAAGCAGTGAAGTGACACAAACACCAGGAGACGACAAGAACAAAACTCACCATGGACGCAACAGATGGGGTTGCTGTCAACATGTAGAGGGAGTTGGAGTCGTTGAAGGAGGGACCTGGAGGATCGCGCCCAAAGAAGACTATAAAACCACGATGCACCAGCTTTAGAGTATCACTTACTCCTGGGTGATCAACTCCTCTCCTTTTGCCTGTTCACACAAGGCATCGCTTCTGGTGTGTACTCTACCTAATTCTCCTCATTGTACACAGAAGAATTCGCTTCTGGTGCATCCCAGACACACAGAAGGCTTCGTTTCCGGTGTCTTCCTTTCGTACCCAGAAGGCATCGCTTCTGGTACGGCAGCTCATTCTAGACCTCTCTTTGGAGAAGACGTCTACACCAAACATTTATCCTTGTAATTAGTCTCCTTCGGGACACTTTTTGTTAAACTATCTCCTTTCGTAATAAACTGGTTGAGGGCTAAAAAAAACAATCCCGAGTATCTATCAGCTCTACCTCAGGTACTCCGCAAGACAAATCATTGGAACATTACGATATGATTAGTTCCCGAGAGAATATTAAACATTATACCACGTCGTAATTAGTCCACTTCAGCAACAATTTTCAAGAAAAAACAGCAATATTTCGAACTTCACACCTGACTTTCTCGAAAATATATATATATTTTTTTACCCATGCTTGATTAATATTGTCATACGTATTATTATATTATCTTTATAAAGAGTGGATAGCTGACGTAAGGATGCTTGTGAATAAGTCTACATTCTCAAATCACTTACATTGTTTATAAATAATGAGTTATCACAACCAGCACGCACGACGAGCTGGGAGTGTGTTGAGGTGAGAGGAACATTCCACATACACAGAGAGAATTTGCTGTGCCGTGGTGGTGTGATGGACAGCATAACCAAGGGGCAACTGGGAGATCTGGGTTCGAGTCCGGGTGACGGCGGCTGTCAGTTTCTTTGTGTTAATTACAATATTTATTTAATACAAGGTTCTCTTGAAAAAAATAAATAATAACAAAAGTTAATCAACAGTCCTTGTAATGAGGTCTACAACTGAACGGTTCCACTGAACAGTCCACTTCATCATAAGTTACATTCATAAATTTGAAAAATGTTACATGTTTAGGGCACAAAAACGTACGCTTTATTTTAAGTAGTTTAAAATCAAAATCTACCATGGCGACCGCAGATACATTAACTCAAAAAAAATATTTTCCCTCCCGTAGGATCTCTGCGTACTCCTCCCATAGACAGACGGTATGGCGCTTATCTCACAGCAACACACTTGGTGCGTGTTGGAATTTGCGAAACCGAACAGTGTTGTGACTGTGCAGCGTGCTTTCAAACACAAATTCAATATAACCTACTAACAAGTCCAGTTTGAAGTGGTACAACAATTTCACTGAGAAAGGATGCACTTGAGATCAGAGAAAGGGACATTTAGGACGACCATCGGTCTCGGAGCAAGTTGTTGATCGCGTTAGAGATGCCTATTTGTGCATTCCTACGGTTCCTTCTATACGAGCGGGAGAAAACGCGGCGGTTTTATCGCGAGGAAACCGCACCTTCTAACAAAACCCATGTACATGTCAAACAGCGCGGTAAAACCGCCGTGTTTCTTCCCGTTCATGTAGAAGGGGCCGAAGTTGTTAACGCACAGAGCTAGTTACACGACACGCAAGATCTTACGTAAACACTTGCGGTTTCATCCTTACGAACTGCAATTGGTCCAAAAGTTACACTCGCCGCAGGCAGTGAAACAAGACTTTAATTTGTAAGAATATCCAGGCGTTAATGTTTGCCGAATAACGGGTGGGAAGCACATCGAGAGAATGAAATACCACCCGAAACTTTATGAATTTTATTTAAGGCCTTTTGGCATCTGTGGCTCAGGCCGGGAAGGCATCGGTCAGGGTTATTCTTAAGGTGGTAACGTTGCGAAATTTTGATAGGCAATGAGTAGACACGTGGGTTCGAATCCCACGGTCTACTATACTGACTGAGACTTTACAGTTTCCCTTAGTTTCACCAGGCGAACGCCGGAATGGTCTCTTAGGAAAGGCCCTGGTCGAAACCTTCCAGACCCTATACCTAACCCATCCCAGGCTGTGACAAAGATGCTAAAGGCCTTAAATAAAATTCAAATTTAAAACTCAAACTTTCATGGAACCTCATGAGTTAACTCAAATGTAACCACCAACGTGTAAGAATGTTCCAATAATGTTTAATTCTATACCTCTTGGAAATCAAGGACTGCTTTGGTGCTCAATCTGTATTATAAAGTATCGATTTGCTTATAGATCAGTTCAGAACGGTTCATCCTGAATACATTTAGGTCTTAGAAAGAAGTATTCCGAGCGAACTGTCCTGCGAAATAAACTTGTTTCGCACTGAATCATGGTTTCCATAAACCAATAAATTTTCTTCAATTTATGAGCTGGACTGGTAACTTCTGGTTTAAGTCTCCCATGCATAAACTATGCAACTGATTCGTTTTATTTAGGTATATTTTATAAGCCTATGTCCAAGTAATTGTCGCTGAGTTAAATGTCAAGCCCGGTCCACAACTTTGGGGTAAATTTTCGTTTAAGTTCCCCTCTTTTTTTTTTTTAATTTACAGGAGAAATGTAGTTTTTTTCATGTGTGGGAATACTGAAACACAACATATAACAGTTTCAAGGATGGAAGTGTAAAATAAGAGTGAAAGAGCTAAAAGTACCTGGGACTGTTTGACAGCTTCGGCGGTCAGGTAGATCACATGATGTGTGAGTTAAAGGTGATATGCACGACGAATACTAAATAAAAAAATTAAAAAAAAAAAAAAAAAAAAACACCCCAGACCTTTTTCAGATCAGTAAATAATTATAATTAGCATAATTTTTTAGTCCACTTTATTATATTCATTTAGGCTACAGGCCTATATAGGACACAAATACGAAAGAATAATTATAGCCCTGTAATAATTATATGCCAAAGCAAACAAGATTATGCTTAACAAATAGGAGTGCCTGAAGGCCTCTCTTTAGTATGTGTCGGGCATTCCCTTTGGAACCGTAAATGGAGTAGTCAGTAACAGATAGTGCCTGTTAAAGGTGATTTGCATCACGTATAATAAAAGGAAATATCGAACCTAGCTTTTCCTAACCCGTCGTCGTTCGCTATAGCCCACTCGACATACTGTCCGTGATTTTTTTGTAACAAAACATCAATGGTGATATGGAAATAAGTCACCATGATTCCGATTCATGAACCTGTGACTTTCGAAAAAAAATCACGCCCGACGTAAGCTAAAGTAAAACCTACCTGATGTCTGCACACTTTGTTTTTATTACACTAAATATCTTCTTCGGAAGAATCTGCTGCGAGTCTGGGGCATACTGAGAAATAATGGGGTCTATAAAGAAGGATACTGCCGGAGCAAAGTCATAATTACACAATGCATTCAGTAATAAGACAGCGTATCCACGTTGCATACAAGATACCATATTATATTTCCTGCTTCCAGCACTTGCGGCAGAGGTGTTGAAGAATTATGTTAGTTCCTAAGATTCTGCGATGTCACGATTTTTGATTTTGAAAACAGAAAGAACGCACTTCGATAAAACGTTAAATATAGCCTACAGGTATGTTTATTAATATATTGGAACTGTAGAAAGCACTGGCCCACAGGACCACTGACATTTTTTAGTTACATGGTCCTTGGAAATTTTTACTGGTCGTGGACCAGTGGAGCAACGTTAATTTGGAGCACTGTATACATTTAATTCTCCAAAGGCCACACACAAGACAAAACTGCACTTACCTTTGACCTCTCCTAATTTCACACGAGTGAATCTGAAGACTGAACTACGATCTACATCTACCCTATTATTACCTTTTTAATTTGTTTCTGTAAACACCAAGCGCCCTATTTAAACATCTGGAAGTTAACGACGCAGTACATTCATAACTATAATTTATCAGTTTGGTAACACCAAATACGTACACAAAATTGTCCTCTGGTTGTGAAATAAGCAGAAAGATAGATATAACGCACATACAAGTCAAAAAATGAATTCGGCTAAATAACATTAAATAGCAGACGACCTGTCAACTTATTTCAACTCTGTCAGTGTCGCAAACAGAACTTTATTAAATGTACTTGAAAATTCTACAGATACTGGCATTGGGCAGGGGGTGATTGTTCCATACGTTGTGGCATCAAATGTTCCTAAGGGAAATTGAGGTGTCTGAAAATAATACAAGAATATTTAATATCTCCATTAATAAGATACGAAGTAAAAGACTTCCTTCATTAATAATCAGGTTCCAATTTTCAGAAGCCAGGTAGGATGATTGATTTAGATGCAAAATGACTTGATTGGCAACACTAATACCTGTTATCAACAGCTTTGATAGTCGTTGCACATTCTGTATCTAATCTCATTCAATGACCAGCAAAACCTTGGTCCTTTAAACGGGAGTGTCAGAAAGCAGATTTGCTGCAGTTCTGCGAATCAGGATTTAACTACGGATAAAGGATCGTATAATTAGAATTTGGTTAAAATGATTAATTAAGGGTTAAACAAGGATAATATTATACATCGAAAAAATAGCCTATGGTCCGTTTTGGAATGGAAAATAATATTGTAGAATCATGTAGTCAGTAACTTCATCACATTATCGGTTTGACTATGACATGAGGCCTGGCAACAGTAGTGAGTTGAACGAACGAGAAACGAAAAAGAGTTGTGCGTAGCAGGCTGGTAAAATTTATAGTAACGGATCATTTTCGAAATAACCAAAATATTAAGGTTTCAACTCTGGAAAGGATTAGAGTAGGTACTACGTGAAATAATCGTTCCTATAACTTGGGAAAGCTCGTGGTATCGTATATGTGTATTGGTAGTTGTTATGGTTCAGGTATTGCACTAAGAAAATTTGTTGTAGGTTAGTTTAAGTTAGAAATAGCATTCTTTCATGACGAGGAAGTTGATTTTACGATTTTAAACTGAGCCTGGGCAATTCTTAAATCACTAGCTAGTTATGTTATATAGCGTTAAATGTACATACAGTGTTGTTTGCATTATTTCGGATGCGCGCAATACAGAATCGGAGGTGAGTGCAGGAACACACGCCCTTGACAATGTGTCCTTGCACTCATTTCAGCCTTTATTTTGCATAAGATGCTGTATTGTACGCATTCAAAAAGAGCAGATAGCAACATTGTTGGTACATTTATCGGCATTACTATAGTAGTGACGCACCAATTTTAAAATCACTTAAAACACACATTCCTTTTTCGTAAATTATCTTAAATTACTGAACATATGAACGTGGAGGTTAGGTAAAGTTAGGTGCGGTCATGTATCTTTACAAAATATATTTTGACACATATTCACACTTACCTTCAGCACACAGGCGTGTTAACTCTCCCAATTTCCATTAGAAAGTCGTGTACAATTGTTTCGGGGCCTTTTCCTTTCCTTACATAAATACTCTGCTAAATAACCTTCAAAATGCACTTTCCCTCGTCATTTCCATACGATTCAATAACAATAACGCAAGAAATGTCATAATCATCACAAAGACATGCCATTTCAACACTGCCTTCCACATGACAACAACTGTAACTCTATACGCAAAATAGTTCCTTCGAAACACACTAAAACTATATCATTATTCACTTCAAATGTTACCAACATCAATATTTACCTCCCTAATACTCTCAAACATCACACAATTATCTCAATTCCTCCTGTAAATGTCTAAAAATTGGTGTGTCACTACTATAGTTAACCCAAAGAAAATCTTCAGGAGAACTGTAATGTTTGGGTTGTGTTTGGAAGTGTTGAAACTCTGGTAATCTTGTGTTTAAGTATCGTTTTGTACCTTTCGAAAATTAACTACAAAGGTTCTCTCTAGATGGATTAATCACAAGACTGGTCAAAAGTTGTTCTTTAATTGCAGGATTATTCCACACAAAATCAACCAATAAAAAATAATTTTAGACTTATGTTTTACAGAATATGTTATGTTTGGTAATTATGTGTTATGCATCAATATGATCAAAAATACAAAATTTCATATTTTATTAACTTGGTTTTTTAGTCCTAATTTGTTAAACATAAAAAAAAAATCGACTGATTTTTGACGCGTTTTGAAACCTTTGAAAGCCCGAAGCTCAAAACCTACGTCCATACGATTAGAATGTATATACCACCTTTTATGATAGTATTTCAATGGGATCATTTTTATTTTTTTCTCACAAGTATTTTTTCTTATCCATAAAGTGTATAAATAGTTTAAACGGCAGTATACATAGTTGCTTTTAGCAAAGTAAATTTAATTGGTTAAAATGTGACGTACAGTATCTTCACTTCAGTTCTATTGTAGAATAAAACTAGTAAATACTAGTTCACCTAAAATAAAAGACAAAACAAAAAAACATGATTTTGTTGCCAAACAAATATTTACGTTTTTTTTTTCTGAAAAGAAATTGCTTTGGGAGAAACTTAATTGATTGTACAACATTGTGACTTTTCATAAAACTTGTCATTTGTGCTACAGATTGGGGGGGGGGGGGACTTCAAAGATTTCAAAGCGCGTCAAAGATCAGCCGCTTTTTAATTTTTAAAAAATTGTAACTCATATTCCGAAATTTGTGTTTTTCATCCTTACCAATTGTAATACTTATGTACAAAAAAAAAAAAAAAAAACGGATTTACGAGACTTCAGGTTCCAGACCACTGGTCGATTTGATATGGAATCACTGTACAGATTTATACTTTATATTTTAATAATGCTTTTCATGCGACCTCATAACCTTGCAGCGTAATTAAACGAATTTTATCCTGGGTTAAAACTCGCATTTAGCATTAAATTGATTTCTTGTGACACAATCACTGTTGTGTTTAACACATTAGAAGTATGGAAGGAAGGGTTAAATTAAGAAAACTTCTCTCACAGAGAGAAATTCTTCATCATCGTATTATAAGAGGATGAAACATGGACTTTGATTACTTTAACACCACACCTTCAAGAAAAACACCTGACCTTACAGCGGT
The DNA here is from genome assembly GCA_022664845.1 of Lepisma saccharinum. Lineage (NCBI taxonomy): Eukaryota > Metazoa > Arthropoda > Insecta > Zygentoma > Lepismatidae > Lepisma > Lepisma saccharinum. The sequence continues at coordinate 74,299 of JAGDQP010002937.1, forward strand.
TAGCACGTGACAGACTATTTCGGAATAGCGTATCATGCGAACTTTGTAACAAGTTATTCTCTTTACGCATTTATACTATATTCATGCTCAAATTGTAATTTCACTGTTAGTCTCTTTAAAAGATTCGAAGAAGTGGAATAGGACGAACACTAGCAAATCTGAACCATATTTGCAATGGGTCGCATGGTACGAAGTAATTCTGTTAAGGTGTGTCGTTCAATATAACACGATTCGGGAACTTTTTATTTAGTTCTCTGATCAATTATTTATGAAAATTCTCCATGGTCAGTTCTTCCGCCTTTTCTTTTTAATTTTCACTGCACATTTTCGAAATGGTTGCTACCGGTTTTTAAGGTTTATAGTGTACAAATATCTTGCTTATATGTTTTCTTACATCCGTCCACTCCGTGGTTCAATCAGTAACGTTCCGGACTTCGGATCGGCAAAGGGAAGGCGTGTGGGTTGGAGCCTTGTTGTCGACCATCCTGACTGAATTTTTTTTAAAGTTTCTTCAGTGTAGTAGGTAAATGCTGGGATGGTGCGTTAACAATGACCTTGGGCTCTATATTACCCATGTCTTTCCTGGAAGTACGTTCGCTGAGGAACGCCATCCCTCAGTTTTAGTCTATAACTTCAAGCTCAACCGAGAAACGAAAATAAATAGAGAAATACATCCGTCAGTATTCCTAAACTGCTTCTTTCTCAGTTTTATTTTTGTCTTGAATCTGTTGATTCCTCTCTCCAGACAGCTTCTTAAATTTTGGGCGAACCATCTTGTCTTCCTTTCAGCTGTCGTTTTCATAAACGCTTCTTCATTCTCATTGATCGTGATTCATAGCATTACTCCACCATCGTCTCCTCCAATTCGTGACTGTTCGTTTGGAATTTCATACGATAACTCTTAGAAGATTTGAAAAACAGGTTATGTCTGGCGTGCAATGTGGAAAACCGAGAAAAGTCAGGGAATTTTCGTAATATTCTGGGATTTTTAAAATTTTAACCATAATTTCTATATATTCTTCCCTTAAGACAAGCGAGATCGATAGTGTCATACAATACGAAAACATGTTCAGTTTTCAGTAGGTAATGGTTATTTATTTATTTAAACACTAAGCTTTGATTTTGTGTATAATCTTCTGGGACGTTTTCAACGTACTCTTTCGTAAGAGATATCCACGAATGACTGTGGAAGAGTTAGTGTACTGTTGGACGCTTGAATTAATTCTCGCTGTTGCCAAATAAAAAGAAGCAATTGTGCAAAGTCAACCAGGCCATAAGTGACTACTGCTATGCATGCAAGTACCGTTAGTAAGCTGTGAGAAACAGTGTGGGACATGCGATTAGAGTGCAAAGAACACGATTTTTTATCTTATTAAAGATGTCAGGTTTCGCACAAAAAAAAAAAGAACATTTGCAGGAAGCATTACTGTTCTGCTTTCATCTCAGATAATCTGCTTCTGAAAAGCATTGTTCTCTAACGGAAACCTATGAGGAAGCTTTATCGGAAACACCTTGCAGGGATTGGTTTCGAGGGGCTTCAAAGACAGCGATTTCGATGTGAAGGACAAAGGGAGTTCTGGTCAGCCAAACAAGTTTGAAGATCACAAATTGGAGGCACTACTTAAAGAGGATTCATGTCAGACGCTGAAACAGTTGTTGGAAACACGAAATGTCGATGAGTCGACTGGTTGCAAACATTTAAAAGCAATGCGAATGATCCAGAAGGGCGGAAACTTTCCCCCCTGCCTCCTTGCATTGTGGTAAGAAGACATTGCGAAACGTTCAACCATTTGTGATTTTTTGCTGCAAAGACCAAAACGGGAATATTTTTTGCATCGAATAGTGACTGGCGATGAAAAATGGATTCGTTACGACAATCGTAAGCGCAAGAAATCATTGGTGCGTCCCGGCGAACCATCAACCTCAACGCCAAAACCGGATACTCACGGAAAGAAGAAGATCCTGTGCATTCCAGTGAGATCAAGTTGGTGTTGTGTATTATGAGCGGCTGAAACTATGTGAAAACTTGCACTTGTGGACACACGCCCGCAATACTCTACAAGACATGACAAGGTTATTCTGTTCCATGACAAAGGTAGGCGCATGTCGCCAAACCCGTGAAGGACATTTTAGCGGAACTTGAATGGGATGTTTTACCCCCACCCACTTTATACTCCGGACGTTGGTCAGTCAGATTACCATTTGTTTCGGTCACTACAACATGGCCTTTCTGGGCAGCACTCGCGTTCTTTCGCGGATATCCAAAAATGGCTTGGTGACTGGATCGCCTTGCAAGACCCTGATTTTTTCTACTGGAAAATCCATTTATTACCCCCCCAACGGCGGGAACAGGTTGTAGCTTTGAACGGACAGTACTTTGAATAGAATAATATCATGTACCGTTCTGCAGCAATAAACATGAGTTTGTGCAACAAAAAACAGCGATAATTAATTCAAGCACCCAATATTATAAATGTTCCGGCAAAGGAAAAATTAGGCTTATTTTTTTCTACCCTTAAATAGATCTATTGGCGATAACCTGAAAAAAGTTATATTGGTCTGGAAAACTGGGATTTTTTTTTTCACCAAGACTTTCTCTTATGAGAGTAGTATTTGGGCCTATAAGATGCTGAACATATAAAAGCTTTGGTAGTAGGTTCCAAAATTAATATTTAGTCCGATTTTATCTGTTCTTTTAAATTAACGGGATCCTAGAAAAACTAGAACTTTGTAGATTTTTTCCTTACTTTGCTAAAAAAAAATTCATATCGATCGCGTTAGGACAACAGTAGGCCTGTCTATTTGTCAGAATCATTGTATTAAGAAACATAAAAATTAGATCAAACACTTAATTTGATAACCTCTAATAGAAATTTTTAGCTACATTTTGACATACTAAGAAAGTTTCCAGCGCCACTTTTTGTTCTGAGGAACGTGTGGTAACGTGCTTGTAGGTGCTGTTTCGTTAGGTTAGGTAAGTTAATTCTAATGCTTCGAAGAATCACTATTGTTTGCGAATTTGAAACAAACAGTGTCACCCACAACAATGAGAGCTTTTAGTTAGGCAAATTTTGTTCCCGCAGTCAGAATGATCGAAAGCTTCTTTGAGTTGAGAAATTACTCTCCGCGAAAGGAAAGAAAATATATATAATCTACTTTATATGTTTATGGAAAGCTTCTCACGTGGATAACCTCTACAATAGAATGTTGGTGAGGATAGATAAATATGTCATCTCTAACCAGAACAAAAAATCGAACAGAAACTCCGAGTAGTTTTTTACTTCTGTCTGAGGGATGACACTCCTCGGCGAGCATTCTTCCGGGGACGGAGATGGGGATGCTAACGACCAGAGCCTTTGTGTGAGTGCCATACAGTCATCTGCCTGATAAAATTCAGGGAAACTCTGCAATATTGCTTCCAACAAGACTAGAAACTTTCCAGGTTGGATACAGAGAGTTTTTGAATAGCTAGTAGAATTTCGAATTTTATTTATGGTCTTTAGACATCTAAGCTCAGGCCGGGATAGGTGAGGGGAAATGATGCGGGAAAGTGCCGGCCAGGGCCTAAAAGTTGAAGGTATTATCTCAGCATTTGCCTGGTGTGACTGAGGAAAAACCTTAGTCAGGATGGTCGACCGCTGGGATGGAACCCACCATATCCCGAATGCTAAGCCAACGTTCTACCACTGAGCCACGGTCGCTCTGATTTTTGAATGGTGTATTTGTGATAACGAAAATAAACTGTATTCACCGAGTTACATTCAGAATTGTGTACATTAGAATAACATGTACTGGTTGTCATTTAGTAATATATGGATTTCCTTGTTCAGGTATTATGGACAGTCAAGTGAGTTCGAATGGTCGATTGTTGGATATTGTGGATGATCGATGGCGTGAAGAACAGCTTCCCAATGATGACGTAGCTGTCCCGTTGGTTGAATTACCTGATCCTGAGGCTGACAACGGAGACTCTCACATGACTTTGAGGGAGCAAGATCAAAAGTGGTCTGATTTAGCGCTGGGTGCATTGAGCGAGCAGCACCAAGGATTTCATAACTGATAGAGAAGGCAAGTTTGGAATGAATTGTGTAGCTACTACAGAGTTTGTTTTCTGTGTATTTTTGTCCATTGGGTAAGCACTACATGCCATGATGTAGAATTTTCTAAGTATATGAGAGAAGTCTTCCTGGGCACTATATAAAAGTGTAACGACAACATTTTGCCTGTTCCAGTCAAGTTTCACCTTGTTACAGTGTGAATTTTTAATTTATTTAAGACTTTAGGCAGGTCTGGATTTAATTATTTGGAGGCTTAGGGCTAACAACGTTACGTGGTCCCTGCTGACCAGAGATTTAGAAAACATTGTATAGTGAGAGTAAAAAATTAGAGTTAAGAGGTGTTGTACCAGGTAGCCTATTATTCTTCATTAATAGCTTCATTATTTCTTTGTAGAATTTTCTCAATGCTGATCAACAATTGGCTTTCTTTTCTTTGATCCGTAATGTTGCTAATTCCATTGATTTCTTCTTCAAAAATAGCCTGTACAGTTGGTGTGTAGATTCTTTTTTAAAGGCTTCTCTATTGGTTGATTGAAGATTTTCATCTTCCTTCAAAGGCCGTACTGCTGGGCGTCAAATCGAAGCATTCACCAAGCTGGGTGCTAAAGTTATAGTGTCTTCTTTCCAGTTGATGTCCTCAAATGTTGGAGGTAGATTTGAAGAGACATGTTGTCCGTGAGATCTTGATTGAAGATTGAAGAAGGGAGTCGAACCTGCAGACCATACCCGAGCCCTAAATTCTACCACTCGACGAGATCAGGCGCGCGACTGAGTATGTGGGTTTGTCCGGCAGATGATGGGAACCATATAGAAATAAAACTTAAGAAATAGAGGAGGATGGAAGATTTATTTTGATTTTTAAGCCCGGGAGTCCTGAGACATCCCGTATGAGTAGTGATTTTTTAGTTGTGGAAATTGAAACTTCAGGTATTTAACATATATTAGTACAATACAACTAATATTTAACATATATTGGACATACAACTTAAAATATAAAATGACAATTATTATAATAATAATCTTAAAATAACAATCTTCAACGTTTCAAATCAAGATAATATTAATTGTTAATTCATTTTAAATAAACATTGAATTAATATATTTGCTAAGTTTGTTCTGCAGAAAAAGAATCCAGAACTTAGCTGCAGAACAAATTTGATAATAATTAATTTATATTTAATTATTAGTGCACTTTGCAATATGTACTTATAAGTTGTTTGCTTCGTTGCTAGGGAACCATTGGTTAATAATACATTAACATTGACTTTAAATATAAGTTCAGTTATTCACTCATCATCTTCACTTCATCACTTATACATCATCACCACATAAACAAAATACTATCATATAACTAGAAACACTATATACACGATCTGGTAATATGAGCTATATACAGTGGCTGCCACAACTGTCAACTGTGGGATCTGAAGTACTTTGATGACGCGTCCCAGTGCTTAAATACAAAGTTTGGTCCTGATACGTTGAACAATATGGAAGCAATTAAAAAATTTATTTTCTGAAATTGGTTGGCAACACTGACAACTACTGCGCCGGAAGTACCTACATAAACTGTCCCAGTACCTAATGCACACGTCAAATTTGGTGTAAAATCAGTGCGGATATGTCCGACGGTAATGTTAGATACGTACCCCATTACCCCTATACAAAATTACATTAACGTAAACTAACGGTGGCCTATTAGTTTTCTTTAAATACCAACTTAGTTAACCGGGGAAGTATCTAAAATCCATCCAAGAAAATAATAATTTTCTACTGAATTCATGTAAGGAAATACTCAGTTCAATATGTGTCTTAATATATTGTAACGAACCGCGTGCATAAGCACGTGCAACACTCACATATAAACATACGTGTACTACAAGTGATACTATGTAAACAAACATGTGTACAGATGATGCAACATAGACAAGCATGTAGTATAAATGTTTACTATCAACACCAAGCAGACCTTGTCAGCGGGGCCTTCCGTCTACCTATTCTAAGCCTAGACCTTCGTCCGTTATCAAGTGGCTCGCACTTGGAACAAATTCCTAGCCCTCACAAAGCTTGTCAGCGGGGCTTCCTATTAAGCACTTAACCCTTCATGGTGGTGCTAACCCTCACTTGTGACGAGGCTTCGCCACAGAAGATGGGATAGGCAAATAACAACTTTGTATTGTATTGGACGGTCTTATTAGTAACTTGTACATCGTTATAATTAAACTGGTTGTGGGCTACATTTGTATCGTTTGGTCCCGATAGCATTATAGGAACATTGCGATATTTACTATGTAACTGAACTCCAATAATATTCACAAGTACAGTCTTGACCAACAATGGTTGCTCAAACTTATGTACATTCAAAATATGTTTGGATATTCTTTCAAATGCCACATCATAATAAAAAAATATATGGGCAATTCATCAAAACACTTTACCTAAATTTCTACAGTCCACAGTAAAATAATGTTACTATTAACATTCAGAATACTGTACATATTACCTCCATTGTACCAGCTATCAGGTGTATTTCCAGTCAGTGTGTAGAATCTTGTTCTTCAAAACATCTAACAGTATCAATAACAAGCTATGAAGTCTGAAGAACCGAAATCAGATTAGCTTAACACACAGAATATTACCAACCTTTTGTAGTCTTTCTTGATTTCAGTACAAGGATTGTTCAAGGCTAGTTTGTGAAAATATTTTTAAGTTGTTATGGTATTCATTGCCGTATCTAACAGGTAACAAATATTAATTTTAAAATTAGCTAGCAACACTGACAATTCGAGGTGCTTGAGCTCGGGGAAACCCAAAACTTTCTTCTGTTATGTTGAATGATGTTTAAGCTAAGTTTGGGGCAGATACAGTATGGAAGGATTTTTTTTTAAGGTAGCAACACTAAGAACTGGACAACCCGGAATATCTTAAATATATCAAAAAACGTTTGTAATCTTACAATATCTAGATGTTTATGTTGTGTTTCTTCTTTTTTACTTATATAAAAGTAATTATTTAAAGAGACGTCACCAGTGTTATCTTCAAAATAAGACTAAATTTTTTTAAAAAAACGAAGGTTCCTTTTTTTCTAAATAAACGAACTTTTATCTATTTATAACACTAAGTACAGAGACGTAGTTAGGGTGTCTACTACCCTGGATAACCTGGAATACTCAGGGAAATTGATGAGGTGGACCTGTCCACAGTTGGTAAGAGCCCTGCCCCGGCAAAGCGGAGGTCGTGGGTTCGATTCCCACTGCTGACCGGATTTTTTCAATCTGTTGAAATCTTCTGTTTTTAAACAAATTATTATTATTATTATTATTATTTTACTTGTGAAGTACCAATAATGTACAATATATTTGGACTGGGTGGTGGTGGGATTAACAAAAAAATGTCATTGTGTATTATTCACATGTTCCAGGGCGGCCCGGGTTCAAATCCCGGCCAGGACACTGGAGACCTTTCTCACAGTGTTCCCATGCCTAGCGCTCTGAAGTGCACTCATCCTCCTTTCAAATTGAGTACCGGAGTGTCCTTGGTATTCCTGGGCACCTTGGGAAGGTAAAGGCGGTCGAGCGTGGGATTGATCACCCCACCTCACTTCGTACCGTAGGTCAAGAAAATGTGGAGCGCTACCTTCACATCTCCCATGCGCCGTTAACATATTATGGAAAACTCAGGGAATTTCAAGTTACAAAGTAGTAGACATCATGGTAGTTCAACAGCTTTTGTCATATATTTAATGGCATGTGGGCACTGTACCCACACGTATCTCAGACTCAAGAGGCCTACAAATAACAGGGTATCTGCAGGTCATGTAAGTCTTTAAAAAAAAAAATCGGGACGGGCGTAAGCCATAGTGCTGTTACCGCCCATAAAATTCATTTTATCTTATCTTAAAAAAAAAACAGTTACAGTCAAGAAAAAAAATCATGAAATCGAGTTTCCGGATGGGAATTCAATCAAGTAAACCTTGTCATTTTTAACTATTTTGAATGGTACTTTCGGCATTTTCCAAACGTGCAGAAAAATATTCTGTAGAGACTTTGTTACATTTGAAAGTACCTCGTTTTAAAATGTAGTTAGAATCGTGCTTATATAATTTTTTATTTTGTACCATTTCAGAAGATGGCTGAGTTTCCTGAACTTGGTAAACACTGTTCCTTTGAAGAGTGTAAACAACTGGACTTTCTCCCTTTCAAGTGTGACTGGTGCGAAAGGGTATTTTGCAAGGAACATTATAAAGCCGAAGATCATTCATGTGCTGCTGTCAAGAAAGTTGAGTTACCAGTAAGTAGCCTTTTTTATATCTATAATGTAATGTAAAGTTGTAGTCAAAGCAAAAGAAGGTGCGGATGGATATGAAACTCGATATGAACAAATGTTTCCTTATCGATTACCCCTGAACGTTCATAGATGGTCTTCTGGTTCGTAGGTCACGATCGGTATTAGCTCTCAGAATTAGATCTTTCTTGAATCCTCGTGTTTTAAATACAACACATGTATCACATCACAACCAAAGCTTTTAGAATTTTTGTTCCATTCGACTAAACGTCTTGTTTCTATTTTCTACCCTACGATAATATGAGTCGCCGTGGCTCAGGCGGTAGCACGTCTGACTACGAATCGGGTGGCCCGTCGTCAAATCCCGGTCAGGACGCTGGAGAATTTTCTCGCAGTGCTCCCATGCCTGGCGTTTTGAGGTGCACTCAGCCTCCTATCAAATTGAGTACCAGAGTGTCCTTGGTATTCCTTGTCACCTTGGGAAGGTAAAGGCGGCCGAGCGTGGCACTGATCACCCCACTTTACTTCGTGCCATAGGTCGAGAATATGTGGAGCGCTACCTCGACATCCTCCGTGCGCATCACATAGGGGATTGCTTTAATTTTTTTTTTTTTTTTACCCTACGATAATACACGTTTACTGTATTATCGTAGACTAGAGACTAAATTAGGCTAGACCTATTTTTAGATACTGTAGTCCCTTTCAAATAGAGAGAATTCTAATGTTAATAATAAAGTAGTTACGCATAGAAAACGATTTGGAACAGTGATAGGAGTACGTGGAACTTTTCACCAATTTAGGGCTATCAGTTTAAAAGCAAGGGAAGAAATAAGTAACATGTCATTTCTTAACAGCATTTTCGAAGGTGAAATGCTGATGACTATTTGAAAAACTTGTCCCATCCAGAACTGTTAAACAAAAACCTCTGTTCTGTCCATTTGCCCCCAGAATTATTGTAAACAAATATTCATTGTCGGGTAATTTGGTGACATTTCAGTTTTCCTGTAATTAATTACACCTTTTTTTATCCGGAACGATTTTTAAAAATTATTAATAAAGTAATTTTTCGTCGTTGATTTAAAATACCTGTACTTGGTATACAAGTGAGTGCATATAATTAATTCTTCGCAGTGTAAATGTGCAGCGCTGTATTGTATTTGTCCTGAATTTATTGGGACCGCGGTGAATCAATGGTTAGTCGTCGGTTCAAACCCTTCTCGTGCCAGGTGGCCTTTGTGGTGGACAAATACTGTGTGCGTGGGTTTTCTCGGAGTTCTCCCCTTTCCTCCCACTTTCTTCATTTCACCAGTCATCCATCCGGTCTGAGCCAAAGTTGCCTCAAAGGCTTTAAAATTAAATTCAGATTCGAAATTTCTGATTTTTTTTTTTTAATAATCTTTTGTCAAATAAACCATTTTGTTAGTATATTTCTGTATTTGTAGGCGCTTATAACATGAGAAAATAGTAAATCTGGTTTATCCGGAACTAGTCAGGTCCCATCAAGTCCGGATAAACGAGGTTTTAGTGTGTGTTTGGTTGAAAGTCTCTGTCTAATTTTGGACACTTCTTGCGTGATAAAACGGAAATTAGAATGAAATGCAGTTGGACAAAGCTTGAGTTGTCACCTTTATAGAGAACCTCATACACTAAAATTCAAAGTGAGGATGTAGCACCTTTTGTAATTGAGAACGATGGTTGGAAAAGGGGTAAGTGCCAACACCTGAGTTATCACATTTTTATAGAGATTCTGTATAAAAATATTTGACAACTCATACCAATTACTCTTTTGTGGCTTTTCCAATTAGTCTTAAATTGAAGAGCTTACGAAGAAAACGGTCAGATTGATAATGGCTTATCCGGATTGCGTGTAGAAAACCTCCAAGACCGAATTCTAACAAGTTCTGATGCCTTTCAAAGAGCATACCTTCTTCTTTGTCAAAGGAAGGACATTGGACGGGGACAGTGAGATGAGTAAATAACTGACCATGTGTGAATTGAAGTCTGATAAAACAAAATACAGTGCGTGATAAAAATCTAAAATCTTAATGCAGGGGAATCAGATTTCACTAGTAATCCTGGTGTCACAGTACAAGTCTTTGTTTTCTAAGTGTTGCCAGATCCCGTTCTTGAGAAAGTGTCCATTTCCACGTCTTTGGAATTTCCGCTATCTTAGTGTTTTTAAGGAATGTATTCCATTCCGGGTCAAACATTCGTCTGCCAGGAGAAACATAAAAACTAGAATAATCAAGGAATATATAGACAGGGTTGTCAAAGAACTCTTCAAATCACTTTCCCAAACCTTTTTAAAAAATCACTCTGACCAATACATTTTAAAACCTAAGAAAGCAAAGTAAATAAAGTATGACTTATGTGCTGTCTCCGTCAACCCCATAGCCGTACTTCATTTTATTACAAACTACAATGCAAGTACAAAGGACACTCAAAAAGTTTTGTACTCCGGGCCATAACTTTTTTAGTAGTAGCACTAGGACCATGAAATGTTGTGTGCATGTACTTGTGTTTTTTATGTACATACGCATATTACTCAATGTATCCTCCAACCGGTGTGACACATTTAGCCCACCGTTCTTTCCATGCCGTAAATGCACTTTGGTAAAACCCCGGACGTTGACTATTACACCATTGTTTCACATACGCAATACGTTCTTGGTCACTGGCAAACTGCTTACCTCTACGGTGGGCCTTCAGACGACCAAACACAAAAACCGGACGGGACCAGGGCCGGACTATAGGGAAGTTGAGGGACAACTTCCCATCCCATATTTCTGAATTTCTGCTGTGTATGTTTGGCAGAGTGGGGCCTCGCATTATCTTGGTGCAGTTTGATGTCTTTATTTTGGAGCTCCTGCCTCTTTGTCTTTAGAGCATATCGCATCTTTGCCAGTGACAAATAATATCGTTCCTTATTACTTGTTGCGCCACGTTCCAATAAGTCGATTAAGATTACGCCACGGTGATCTCAGAGGAATATGGCCATTTATTTATCCACTGATCTGGTGGTCTTGGAGAATTGGAATGACGACATTCCATGGACTGTATTTTACTCTCAGAATCCATATGAAACAACTAAGTTTCATTCTCTGTGATCACACCATCAAAACATTGTTAAGAGTCACCACTGAACCTGTTGTGGAGTTCGAGACATATTTCCTTCCTCTTTGCTTTTCTGTTCTCTTGTGACCAAAGTGCATTTACGTCATTGAAAGAACGGTGAGCTTAATGTATGACAGCAGATGTAGGACACATTGAGTAACATGCGTATGTATATAAAGGACACAAGTACATGCACACAACATTTCATGTTGCTAGTGCTACTATTAATAATGTTATGGCCCATTGTGAAAACTTCTTGAGCTTGAGCGCAGTTTGGCTGGGACATGGCATCCTTTTTTTTTTTTAGAAACCTTAACAGATAAGGGTATGATTATTTTTATTTTTTAGACATTTTAACAGGTAAGAAGATCGAAACGGGCGAAAGTAAGTACTTACAAAAATGCCGCAAATCTACTACTTTTTCTTTCTTTAAAAGTGCTGATAGGATCTGAGGTCAAAGGCCAACCTGAAGATCAGAAGAATGAAAGTTTCTCTTCCTCCAAGTGAAACAAATGGTAATTTTCAATGTAATCGAATTAAGAAACGAAACATTGTTGGAAATTATGTTTTAATGAAAGTCCTGTTACAGTTTGTAAAAAAATAATTTTAAAAAAAAAGCCTGTCCCTTGTGGGATTTGAACCCGTAGCCTTGGAGACGGTGGTCTGATGCCTCCGACCGCATGGCTAATTCCGTCGACAGAGAATTCTTGTCGTACTCTTGAATACCTTCCCAGTCAGTTGGTAGAACGTTGACTTAGTAATCCGAAGAGCCTGTGAACGATTCCAGCAGTCGCCCATCTAGGGGACGTGACGTTTGGGCGCGGAGTATTTGTACCATGTTTAAAGTAAAGGATTACGGGTTTCTATTATTTACTAAGGAGTTGCGTTGCTTGGCGAATAAGTTGAATTAAATTTGGTTTAACGAGCGTAGTGTGAAATTAAAGATCTATAATTGTGCTTTGGTGGTGTGTTTGTGTATGTATATTATGTGTTTAATTATACACTATGTAAACTACTTTTATTTTTGGCACTAAACTTTGACGTTAACATACTGTGTAATTTATTTTAATGTTTGTATGGCTAGAGATCAGCAATTGAACTTAAGGATAATCTAAAGCAACGATCTCCAACAAAAAGATGGCAGCACTATCTCCGTATTATTATCGTTGTACGAAATTTCACTGCTGCTCCTATAAATTCAATCCTAGAGAGTTCAATCTTTCAGGGAAGAAAGTTCATAACCAATTCAAGAACATGATCGATGCCGATTTTTTATTTTCGTTTTCCTTCATTGTTGAAATCGCTTGATTATTGTTGTGAATATCGAAAGCTATAACAATGAAGCTCTTTGAACAATGAACAAAAAAGAAAACTAAAAATCAGCATCGGTCATGCTCTTGAATTAGTTATGAACTTTCTTCCCTGAAAGTTTGAACTCTCTAGGCTTGAATTTCTAGGAGCAGCAGTGAAATTTCGTGTAACAGTGAAAATATATTGGACATATACCGAGGTAGTGCTGCCATCTTTTGTTGGAGATCGTTGCTTTAGTTGTCCTTAATATGAGTTACCGGTAATTTATTTACTTGTATTTATTTATTATACTTGCATTGGGAGGTTGCGATTTTAGTTTGACATTGTTGTTTGGGACTCTGTTTAGTTTTGTGATATTATTTTGTTGTGAACTGATTACTGACTGAAGCTTGAGTTTTATATTTAGTGCCTTATAACTAGAGCCGGGAAGTTTGGCAAATTGCCTTTTTATTTTTGTCACGAATTTTTATCATACGAATAATAGTGCCTTTTTTCCTAATGCCTTGTTCTGCCTTTTAATGTATTTTAACAAATATTTGTTTCGTTTTTTGGCGTTAAACACACAAGAATATAGGAACTTTGTCTTTCCTTCTATAAGTGTCACCTAGTCGTGAATTCAGGGGGATAAAATTGTGAGAAGGGATGATTCTTTAAGTATTTTTGTTGACCTCGTGACTCTCACCCTTCAGTGTTTTCTGGAACTGGAACTATTCATGGCTGTGAGACCTGACACGCATACTATATTATGTTGCTAGAAGTAATAATGAAACTTCAGAAGAAAGGCTAAACACAAGTGACAACAATGGATGTTGTGGGAGAAACAAGAACCTTTGGAAGTACCGTGTAAAAAGGATACATATTGCAATGTTCTGTGTGTTTACACACACGCGGACATTATATAAACATACGTGTGACAAGTGTTGTAATCACAACAAGCAGTGAAGTGACACACAAACACCAGCAGACGACAAGAACAAACTCACCACGGACACAACAGGTGGGGTTGCGGTCAACATGCAGAGGGAGTTGGAGTCGGAGGAAGAGGGACCTGGAGAACCGCTCCCAAAGAAGACTATAAAACCACGGTGCACCAGCTTTATAGTATCACTTACTCCTGTGTGGTCAACTCCTCTCCTTTTACCTGTTCCCAGAAGGCATCGCTTCTGGTATCATCCTGCACACACAGAAGGTTTCGCTTCTGGTATCATCCCGCATATACAGATGGCGTCGCTTCTGGAACAAACCTTGCATATACAGAAGGCATCGCTTCTGGTACATCCCAGACACATAGAAGGCTTCGCTTCCGGTGTCTTCCTTTCGTATACAGAAGGCATCGCTTCTGGTACGGCAGCTCATTCTAGACCTCTCTTTGGAGAAGACACCCAAAGAAGAAGACGTCTACATCAAACATTTATCCTTGTAATTAGTCTCCTGCGGGACGCTCTTTTTTGTTAAACTATCTCCTTTCGTAATAAACTGGTTGAGGGCTAAAAAGACAATCCCGAGTATCTATCAGCTCTACCTCAGATACTCTGCAAGAAAAATCATTGGAACATTACGAAATAATGTGTGCAAAGAGGACCTAGAAAAAATTAACAGTATGCCCCTATGCAGTGTTCTTAAAGTTCTATTGTCGTTGATATGACCCCTTTATTAAGTTTAATACTATCTTCTAAGCATACTTTTCTGCGGACGCTGGGAGACCATTTTCGAAACGAACAGTTTTCTGTGACAGAGGGCTCAATACGTATTAAAACTTGATGGAACAACTTCTGGTGATGTGCAACCAATACAGAACACCGTGATGTAATGTAGTATCATGTGATAATAAAGGACATAAAAAGAAATGAGGAAAAGTCATATTTTAAAAAAAAGAAAATATAATGCCTTTTTTTAAGTGCCTATTTCAGCAATGATAAATGCCTTGTTGTTGCGTGCCTATTTCAAGTAAAATAAATGCCTGAACTTCCGGGCTTTACTTAGAATTAAATTTGCGGTTTTTTTTTTTTTTTTTTTTTTGGCACATTTTTACTTGACCTTTCGAGTTTATTAATAAACTTTGCTGATATGGCAGTGATACAATTTTAAGCGAACTATTTTGGTACGTACTTTTTTATTTTTTGGTTTGTTTTCAAATGTGCTTTTATGCCAACAACCACCATTTCCATTTGTTTGCCAGTTTTTTGTTTATTTTAGAGTATACTTAAAACCGTTGACGTCTATTGGAATTATTAAACTTTACAAAGCCAATTGTTTATTTAATACATAAATTTTAGTTCCGTGCAACTTAATATAAACACTTTTACCAGAATATACATCTTGTGAGGTTTTGTATTGTATGAGAAAGTAAATAAGAGTTTAATTACGGACGCTATTACGTTAGCCGTACTCTTCGCTTCCAGAAGATTCGTAAGGTCAGTAAAAAGCGTAAATAATATAAAGTTTCCCTATAAACAATTCGCTCCTAAACGTCCCGCCTGAGGTTTATCCAGGGTTTTCCCTCAGTCCAACGAGGTAATGCCGTGCTGGTACCTACTAACTAGACTCTGACCGACCATCTCCAACATCCTCCTTTCCCCTCACCTATCCCGGTCTAAGCCTGAAATGTCTAAAGACAATAAAAAAATCAAATTCAATTATTAGGTCTCTTGAAGTTTCATTATTTACATAAACTAAACTAGGTGGCGCGATAGTCTTTTGAGGGTCTGTCAGACGGCTGTGTTACGTTCAAGGAGGTCAGCGTAACGCCTCTTCATAGCCGGCTGTCTGACTTTCATGACCGCAGTCCGTTACTTCTTGTATTCAGTTAGCTCCCCATTTGTCCTCATGATGCTAGGTCAACACTGAAATTTTGAGCCCTACCGGGAATCGAACCCGGGGTCGCTCGCACTGAAGTCGAGTGTGCTACCGACTAGGCCAGACAGGAGCTCTTTTTATTTACATACATTTTACATTACTATGTACAAGATACACATTTATGTGACTATACCAGTATTGGATTAGATTTAATTGTTTAAATCACCTGTGTTCGAATATACGACCTGGCAGCCCAAAAACTCCTGCCAAAAGCGTGTGAAAATGAACTTTAGACCTTCATATTTGCAATATTATTAACAGTATGCGGCATGGTACCGTCAAAGACTTTAAATATGCACTATCGGAAAATGCTTATTTCAAAATTCCGCAATGGGGTGCGCAGGTGAGGATTCCCAAAAATTATGTGAAGATGCGTCGAAATGAGCATGGTGGACTTCTACCACGGCTGCAAGCAATGTTGTAGTGTCAGATGTTACAAGAGGTAAAGATATAATAGACAGCACCACGAGAGGGGCACCAACTTTGTTTTTTTGTTTGTCTTGACTGATAATGACTGAAGTAATGTGCGCAGTTTATGGAGAAGCGTTTTCTGTGTGTTAGGTTCACACAAAAGAATTTATTATTTAAACCGTTGTTGATCATTTTCAATGTACCAGTCATTTGTTACAGAATTTATTTCTATTTGTTAGTAAAATCCATTTTATTTGATGTTCTTTTGAAATATGCTAGAGGTTGTAGACAAAACAGTGCGTATTAAGTTTGTATTGTACAGGATGTGTAACTCACTCTCGGCCCCTAATTTTCTTTGATAACTTTAAAATTAATGGAGGTAATTTAGTGAAATTTAACACGAACTTACATTGGTGTTTGAGAAACATAGTCATCGTAATAAGCAAATCTTAAAAGTGGTGTCTATTAGCATGAAGACATGCTTGCATTAGCCTCAAATGTTACGCAGGTGTTCACCAACAAATCAGGACTTACAGCCTCATTTTCTTGCAGTTCAATGAGAGTACATGGCGTGTTAACATACTGTACCTTTCAGCATATCCCATAGGAAGAAACCTGGTAGGTTAAGGACTTGACTCTCAATGTGTTGGTCGCAACATGGAGAGGCTTCTGAAGGCATGACTTGATGCAAATGAGGACTACTTTTAACACTTGTTATAAGATAATCATGCTTCTCCTACACCAAGATATGTCCATGCAAAATTTCATTGATGTACATCCACTAATTTGAAAGTTATAAGGGAAAATAAATAAAGGGGCCGAGAGTGAGTGAAACACCCTGTATAATTTACGCATTATCAATTTTTACAATGCCTATAATACATGGTGCAAAACTATATATAATAATAAATGTACAACTTACTTATTCATGTAAATTGTTTTGTATCCAAGATTGTGACGTGCTATTTAGTTATATATATATATAGAGAGAGAGAGCTCCTGCGTAGCCTAGTCGGTAGCGCGCTCGACTTCAGTGCGAGCCGGTCCCGGGTTCGATTCCCGGTGGGAGCTCAAAAAAATTTCGGTGTTGACCCAGCATCGTGAGGACAATTGGGGAACTTCTGTGAATAAAAGACAGTGGTGATCACAGTGAGAGCTTCGGCTCTCCTCTCCCAACCCGTCTGGTCAGCGTGGGAGCAGTAGACCAACTCCTCCCTTCGGAGAGAGGCCTCGTCCACTAGTGGATTGAATATGGCTGTGATTTATTATTATTATTATTATTATTATTATTATACATATATATTTATGTATGTATATTACGTGAGGAAAAGTATTAATCTATTTATTTGTTTCTCTAGGGTTTTGAAATTCAGTCGTGGACGTGTGGCGTCGAAAATTGTCAAACTGTTGATCAGGTGGAAATGTTATGTGTTGAATGTCATAAACACTTTTGTTTGAAACACCGCCATGCTCAAGACCACAGTTGCCCTTCTTGGAAGCCTCCAACGGAAGAGGAGATCGCTCGTTGCAGACTCCCACAACAGAAATTCGCTGAAGCCAAAGAGGAAGTCGATCGCCAAGTAACGAAGAAGCTAGAGACAGCGAAGAAGAAAGCAAAGTCTAGGAAAACCGCTGGCCAGGTGCAGCTGATGAAATTAAAAGGGAAAGCTGTTGGCCAACAATCGCTACCTCCAGAGGAAAGGGTGTACTTTCTGGTTTATTTGCCCCTTGCATTGAAGCAGCCCGCCAAACCAGTTTTTGTTTCTAAGTATTGGAGTGTGGGGAAAGTGATTGATTCAGTTGCTTCTTTGTTAAGTGTCAGAAACCGAAACAATGAATTAAATGCTCCAAAACTTAGGTTGTTTTGTTACAGTGATGGACACATTTTGAGTGCTGAGTTGGACAAAGTAGTCAGTGACTTGCTTCAAAATGAAAATATAGTCAACGGAGAAAGCGTAATTTTGGAATATGTATCTGATGCTGTATCAGTACTAGAAAATACTAGCTCGTACAAATAATAAAGGCTTTTTTATGTGGTTTTTATTTTCTTATTTCAAATAAAGTGGTCACTCTTTAATTCGAACTCCAAGGGTTACGATGAAGATTCGAATTATCCCAAATTCGAAACTAACCAAAACATACATTAAAGCAACGATCTCCAACAAAAGATGGCAGCACTACCTCCATGTCTGTCTAATGTATTTTTATCGTTGCACGTAATTTCAATGCTGTTCCTACAAATTCAAGCCTAGAGAGTTCAAACTTTCAGGGAAGAAAGTTATTAACCAGTTTAAGAGTTCGATCAATGCCGATTTTTTATTTTCTTTTTTCTTCATTGTTGAAATCGCTTGATTGATGTGTATATTAAAATTTATGACAATGAAGCTCTTTCAACAATGAACAAAAAATTAAATTTCGTTATTGATCGAACTCTTGAATTGGTTAAGACCTTTCTTCCCTGAAAGTTAGGTCTCTCCAGTCTTGAATTTGTAGGAGAAGCTACAGACTTGTGTTTATAAACGAAAACCATTAACATAGAATGGACCTTACGTTAATAATTGCAATATTTTGTGCGTGGTCCTATAGCAGAAGTAAAAATAAATAAAAATAAAAAATAACTAATTAAGCTTCCAGTAAAAGAAAAACACATTGAAATAAGTGCAATGTAATGTATTAACACACAAAATCACATGTGTAACATCATTAGCTATCTCGTGATTCATGTTTGCTTTAATTTTACACGGTTAACTAAACCTTTCAGTTTCATTTATTGGATGAAAATTTCAGTGCAGTTAAGACTTTCACAAATTTTTATGTTAAACATTAGCATCTGGAGTTGGGGTTTAAGGGCGTACATCTGCAGAGAAAAGGGGTTGACAATGCCACTTGAATGAGCAAAGAGTAAAGTAATGTTCTGAAAAACGTTTAAAAAAAATAAAATCATCGTTCTTTTTCTTTTTCTTTTTTTTTTTTTTTTTTTTTTTTTTTTTTCAAAATATCACTTTTACCAGCAATTATTTTATGTCTTACGCTGCAGATAACCAATCGAATCAGCAGGACTGGAGTTAGTCTTCACACAGTCTTCCAATTTACTATTGCTTTGTTTTTCTGCAGCTTTACGAGGCAAATGATGGGATCATTTATGCATTCACTGCTGCGTTGCTATACTTCCTATATCTTCACCCTGACAAACTAAGGGAATTAAGAACATACGGACTGAAGTTATTTGGTATAGTTTGTAATAAAATACTAATAAACCTCCAGAGAACTGAAGTAATAATATTTTGAATTATAGGAAGAATTTAAGTTCCTAGAGATAATACAACTTCGAAGATATCTTTACAGTAAACTGAAAAACTGTGAATTCTTACCAAAATATGCTCGCATCTCGTATATACAATACGTTAATTTCTAATTACGGTATTCTTCCAGGAAGATACCTATTTTTGATAATTATCGTCCGCAAAAATCAATTTAGTTCAAAATCCTGGGAAATAACCTGCTTCTAATCAAGGGCAGAGATATGTGTTTGCGTGTACCAGTACATTGGGTTTCGCTATAAAAACTCTGTGGCATTGCTCCCTCGTGTCCCGGGCTCCAAGCCTCTCACCATACTGTGAAAATATATACAGATAGAGAGGGGTAACAAAATATTTTGTGTTATAATCATATTTCAAAAGAGTTATAAATGATCTCTTGTGAGCAATCAACTACATATAGGTTTATTATGAGTCCGTTGTTGTACGTAAATACAAGGTTTGGTCCTAATGCGTTAAAAAATATGGAAGCAATTAAGAAATATTTTCGGATTTGGCAACACTGACAAACTACAAACTGGAGTGGCTGTATGACCTGTCGCAGTACCTAATAAACATGTATGTGAAATTCAGTGTAAATCATTGCACACGTGTAGATTTTTATTAATAAAGGCATTTCTAAAAGTTGGACTATTAAAATAGGTTGACAACACTGACAGTTGGGGTGGTTAAGGTCGGGGACACCCAAAACCTTCTTCTATTGTGTTGAATGATGTTGAAACTAAGTTTTGTCAAAACATATACAGTTTTGAAGACTTAAAAAAAATGGTTTTAAGAAAAGTTTGCAACACTGAGAACTGGGCAACGCGAAATATCTCATATATCAAAAAATATTTGTAATTAGGGTTTAGTTTATCTTGTATTTCTTCGTAATTATCTATATAAATGTAATTATTGTGTAAAGAGACGCTGAACGAAGGCTCAGTTTTTTGTATTTATTTACAACACTAGGTTGTATACCAGCAAACACAGATTTTCTCTTCTCTACAGCTGTCTGTGTCCGTGGATAGCTGTAAACCAGTGAAAACTACATTCTTTTGTTTTCTATCTGACCATGACTAAAGAATCCTGGAGTAATTGTTTGGAACACGTTATCACACACTCAGTGTTTATCACGAAGAACGGTAGTTCTTCGAGTGACGCTAAGCAACGAGTCTGTTAGCGGCACTCACATATATATAGATCTAGCGAACTATAAGCCCGATTTTGATGCTTGAAGTTGTATTTGAAAGCTCTTTGCCATAATAATACACACTGAAAAAATTGTATCGATAGGACCTCCCTAGGACGGTTTAAAAAAAATCATAATTTCACATTTCTGGTGACAGTACTTACCATAGACGGCCGAAGCTTGCGGAATCGTAATCTACGCTTCAATACCTTTCAAACGGTGTATCACACGTCAAAGTCGGTGAAGGGGTCCAAAAGTTATGGCCTTCTTAAGCCCAATCACAGAATTTTCACAAGTGATAGAAAAGGGCCTCCGTCATTCTGTCTGTCTTTTTGCTTTAGCGTAAAGTTGGTACCAGGGCTTTTCGGGGTCAGTTGCGGGGCCCAACTAGTTGGAATAAATCGAAGCTTATTTTGTTGATACGAATTACCGTTTTCGAGATATGACCCAAAATCGGCCTTTTGTATGAAGACTATGCATAAATAGGCAGCCTTACAAAATAAGTGAAATCAGTATAAAAGCCCCTTCGGGGTAAAGACAAGAGTGACGGAAGAATTCTACTCACAAAAGACGTGATATCCATTTTGCGAGTTACTTTCTGTGTGTCACTATGGCGGAAGGATACTAAATCTCCTAATTTTATTACAAAGGAAACACTTCCGTCATAGTGACACACAGAAAGTAACTCGCAAAATGGGTATCACTTCTTTTGCGAGTAGAATTCTTCCGTCACTCTTGTCTTTACCCCGAAGGGGCTTTTGTACTGATATTTATGTACAGGAAAATCTACACTGAGATAGTTCTGAACCCCAGCAGACCTTAAGTGTAACCCAGTAGATGGGTTAAACTAACCTCAGCCAGATTCTCTGTTAGAATCACAACATGGATGTTTGTGGATTTAAAAAAAAAAAAAACGGAAGTGAATTAAAATTACTTACATGTATAATTTTGGAAGTTAGTTCGTAGGAAATAGAGAGGTTACACTAACTTGTCAACACACGATATTCTCACCCAGATACGCATCACGTCAACTTTGGAAAGTATAGCATTTGGTAGAACAAACCGTAGAGAATAATCAATAGATAACGCATTATATCTATTTTCCAATATTCCTGGAATTGGATTAAATATTTACGCGTAAAGTAAGTCATACTTTCAAAGGAAATGCCCAATAAAATGTTACGTACTGCTCTCGTCATATCTTGTATGTATTTACAATAACGCACATCGCCTTATCGGAACACAGACTATCACAAGTCTAAAAGGATTTACATAATCTTAATTGCGAAATATCT
Organism: Lepisma saccharinum; assembly: GCA_022664845.1. Classification (NCBI taxonomy): domain Eukaryota; kingdom Metazoa; phylum Arthropoda; class Insecta; order Zygentoma; family Lepismatidae; genus Lepisma; species Lepisma saccharinum. The sequence goes on from JAGDQP010002937.1 coordinate 96,116, forward strand.
TATTGATATAAGATTATATTAAACATCTTTTACGAGACAATGCGTGAGTTTACCCATCTTCATTAAGAATTCAAGGAATCGTAAAGTAATGGTAAGAGTTCTGAGATTCATTGAATTCCTTGATTAGAGATTTGTTAACTTGGTGAAACCCCTCAAAGAACATGAATTTGGAACTAAAAGTACCAGTGGTTGATCGTTTACGATCTTTTAAAAAATAAACTGCTATATCTTCCTTATTTTTTCATTGAAAGATCTTAGCAATATTTTAAAAGTAAATTTAAATTCTACGTTTATGATCTAACACGGACAGTTCAGTCAAAAATACAATTGTCAATTTTTTTTAAAAGACTTTTTAAAATGCAAAACATGTTTTAGTAGCTAGCTGACCCTCGCCGAGAATGAAAATTCTAGTCAACCATCTATTTATTGATTGAGTAGTTGGCCAGGTGTCGTGTAAGATAATATCAGCTTATCTCATAAGTCATGTTTTTTTTTTCACCGTGAGGATAAAAACTATAACTTACTTGGAACACTACCGTTAATCAGGAAGATCGTCTCCATCGAACTCCACAACACTCTGCCACCTGTCTGTGAACCAGTTGTTGAATCCCCCACTGAAAGAAGTCACCGGTTTTAGAGACACCCCCTTTCCGAATTGGCACTTTGTGCTCCGTTACGTACCCTTGCTCCGTCGGATGCACCGTCGATGGTTATCCGAATTCCCCCTTCGACGGAGCATTGAAGTGAACGGAGAACCAGATGGTCACTTGACCCTCCGTTCGGTTGCGCGCTGCTGCCATGTTGAAAAGAAACAAAGCCTGATATTGCATGCCAAAATTCCTTGTTCACTTAGGAGTTGGGACAAATGTGTAGAATTGATCACTTGTTGAATGTTCAGAATGAACGACCGTGCCGAAGTATTTGAATGTAAATATTTTAATAATTTTTAAGATTTGATTTCACATTATGTTATCGATATTGTACCGTGTTTTGAGTGATATATCTTCATGATCATTGAATAATTTTAACTTCGCAATGTGAAATCCTCAATGTTGGGTTTCTCCAATGGGCTTCCATGTAGATAATAGATGAGAGGGTAACATATGAGTAGTTTATTTAAGAATACTAAGATTAAGAACTCTTACAATTATTTGAAATGTTTTTAGAGTTTCAAATGTGTAACGCTGTCAAGGCTCACGACTTGGTGGTTATTCATAGATCCTGGTATAAAATGATTGTGAATTGAATTGAATTTATTTTAAGGCCTTTAGGCAAGTATGGCTCTGGCTGTATGGATGATGATGGGATGAATTGGTGGAATGAAGAAAATGGGAGGAAACTGGCGCACCCCGAAAAACCCACGCACACGGTGTTTGTCCACCACAAAGCCCACATGGCATGAACAGGGATCGATCCGACGACCCCCTAGAACCAGAGGTGAGCTCTATTAACTGAGCCACCGTGACCCTAACATTATTTATTGATTCATAGTTCATGAGACGCACTTATCTTGCAAAAACTTCCAGAATAACCTACAGAATTGTGATCATCCTTCAAATAGCTATCAATCTTCGTCTGTTGTTATTTAATATATGCCGAATACCTATAAGTATGGGAATTCTACACCTACATCTATCTTCATCCATGTTGCTTTTTGCCTTATTCACTTCGCATCAAACTACCTTGATTTCGCATTGCCCAATACTCGAGTTACATTACGCGCGGAGGTTTTTCAGCTGTTTCCAGACGTGGGTGACATCTGTGGTTAAAATTTTAAACACTTATTTAATTCGGATGTGTGCATAACGGAAGTGAACGGGACATAGCATAACGGAACGGAACGGAGGACCATTGAATTCGGAAAGGGGGATAGAAGTGGACCAATGTTCGTCGCACATGATCCTCATTTTACATTGTTTTTTCACGGTGCGAAAATGACAGTAGTCTGTTGATGCAAGATCTAGTGAAAACGTCGGGTGGGGGAGTTTCTCCCAGCTACATTCCTCGATCTTAGCACATGTCCTTCTTGCCGTGTGTGGGCGCGTGGCATCTCGGTTGAAATGTGTTTACGCATTCTGTTTCTCAAATAACCAGGAAAGCTTTAATTGGAAATTCAATATAGAAATTTTCCAAAATATACATTCGCTGTAGGTTGGTTTAATCTGTTCCTGCAATTGCTTTTGCTCATGTTCTCTTTTGACCTAAAAAGCATACTACCAGTCAGCTTTCTTCGAATCTAAGGCGCGACAATTCCCTTTGCGATTTGGTGTCTACAATACCAGTGTACAGTTTCCAGAGGGGGAAGAATTAGTCAGTTATCAACATGCACGGCAGTGCATGAGCCAAGTTCTTCACGTCAGAAAACGTTAGCACTGCCAGAAGCATGTTATACAGGAACAAGAGTTTATGGCAAAATCGACGATTTGGGGGCCCCGTAAGAAAAAAGATGTTAAAGATAGGAATATGAGCTTTTGCCGTTAAGGAGATATGGTAAATATGTGCAGATGTACAAAATTTCATATTCGTATCTCAAACTATGTTCTAGTTGTGGACCCCTGAAATTGCACATTTTAGGCTAACTGACTCACTCACTCACTCACTCACTGACTGACTGACTCACTCATCATATTGTTTAGGGTGTTTGGAGTAAGCTAGAAACATGAAATTTGGTATGAAGGTAGAGGATGATAAGTAGATAAAGGAAAAATTCCGACATTTTGAAAAGGTCGCCATCTTGGATTCAAAATGGCCGCCAAACCTAAAATTTCAAAGAATACACAGCCTAAACG
>JAGDQP010002938.1:0-19617 GCA_022664845.1 Lepisma saccharinum
TATATATTATTTAAAAAATAATTATAATTTTTTTTTAAATAAAAAATATACAATTGTGTGTGCCAAGTTTGAACTAATTAACCAATTTTCTTTTTTAAAAAATGATTTTTCAGGGTTCGAACTCGCGACCGTAGGCACGAGAGGCCGACACTGTAACCATCAGACCAACGAAACTTGTTTACTCTGATTGTGATAACACAGTATTTATTGTAAAATATCGATCTTCTGCGGGCCTCCGATTTCATAACAAAACAAATATGATATTTTCCATGTCAAAGCATTGCTTTTATACACTTAAGATAGAAAAAATAAGCAGAGCAAATCAATACGTTTTAATTTAAGAAACTAAAAACATGTAAGAGTTTCATCAACGAACTAACTTCTTGGCTTCATCGGACACGCTGAATTACATAAACAACGACGACTTGTAACGAGCCAGCTATCTGGTGCCTGATTGGATCCAGATAGTTCTGAAATCTAAGATATATATAAACCGCTGAGGAAACCGAGTTTAATGGTTGATTTAACAACACATCTGTTAGGGTCTGTATAGCTAAGTGGTCAGCTTGTCAGAATCTCATTCTAAAAGTTCTGAGTTCGATTCCCAGTCTGGATTTCAAAATATTTTCTTCAAGGAATTTAGCGCTGTAAATGATGTTCGCGATTGCTCCTGAAAGAGATTTATCCCGTAAATGGAGAAAACACAAGACAGAGATAGGGCAGGGGGAGAGAGACGCAGACTATTTTTAAGCGTTACAATTTCATTTATTTCCATGTCTTGCGCCATTTTTCTTTCCCACTTTCCCCGTCTTCTTCCATGCTTCCTCTCTCTCTCTGTGTGTTTTTGATCAAAACAAGAATGGGATTTCTGTCGTGGTTCTCTAATTAATGCTTAAGGACTAAAGTTTTCTTCCTTCAAATGGAGGAATATCCTGGTATCCTATGTTTTCGCGCAAATTTGTACTGTCATGTAGGTTATCTAACTATTAGGCGTACAGTGCAGCAATTATCCTGGAGGAAAAGCTACTATTTCTTATAATTTCAACTTCCATTTCCTTTTGTAATTAACAGTACATTGGAGAGGCAACATACAAAAAAAAAAAACCTTGCCCAAATAAACTCCAAGCTACTGACACTGAGATAGATTATTGGTCGAAGTGTACAAAAAGTGCATTTTTTAACGATTTAATCAACGGAAGTCACTTTTGCTTCACTTTCGTCCTGGATTGAAACACTGCCGAGTTGTACCGCACCGCAGCACTCCTCGTCAGGGAAGTATTTAGGGGCTTTGGACTGACTCAAAACAAGGCCAAATTACTACAGTATTGTTGGCGTTTTGTAAACCCAATTCTATTACAAGCTGGTGAATCCATCACAAACGATAAACACTTCCATTACAATCTATGAAGGATCTTTATGTAATTCTAGACTCAGTATCTCGTTGGCGGGGTGCCTTCTTTGGGTTCAAGGTGTTCCTGCCTGTTAACTAAATGGATTATGGCATATCAGTGTACGTATTAGGCGTAGTACACATGCATAGTTGTGTACAGCAAGTCAGTAGATGATGAGCTCTCATCGAGTGAAGTAGGGCGCGTTTATTGCATGTGAAAAAATAAGTGATTAGAATTGTTGCTCTGATAAATGTCTCCACCAAGTGTGAAGTGCGTGCAAAGAACTTTTTTCATCCAAAGAACGCGTTGACAGCGAGCTCGATGTCTCATGAAAAATAAATACAGCATATGAAATATAGTTACTTAGGGGGATGAAAATAAAACAAATAATTGCCTTTAGTCTTTAAAAGATTCTAATACAATAAAGAAATCATTACTCTAGAACAGAGGAAGAAGTGTACTGAATTTAACAATTCATCTGACTGTAACACCTTGAGTCTGAAAGATTGACTACTAGAAATACGAGAGAAAAAAATAATTTATTAAAAATAAAAAAATACTTTTCTTAAACAATTCGTACTTAAAAGTAAAACGAGGTTACGCATTCCAGCGTAACGGACGCAACATTCGCACAGCACTTTTACACATTTGTGTATGTCTTTTATAAAGTTAATGTTACATTTCGAAGTTAAAACTTTACTCAAATGTAGGCCATGAATTGATATGTATTCTGTGGAAAAAAAAAATGTTATTGCATCTTGAATAGTTTACAAATTACAAAATTTTAAATTTTCGTAACGGACGTAACAGGGATTGAACATGGGTTTTTCAGTCCTTAAGGAATATTGCATTTTCTCTTAAAGTAATATTGTTTTAAACCCTAAAATTTATAATGTGGAAGGACAAGGTGTATTTTTTTTACTACTGCAAAGTTTTCGAATTACTCAATTGGTTTCTCCGTGGAATTTTTTTTAAGCCTGTAACGGACGCAACATAAAAACGTAACATTTTTGTCCAGGTGCACATAGCAAGTGAATTTCGCTTGAGAAACGTAACATAACAGATTTAAATATTTAAAAGAAAAGTGAAATTAACAGGAACACTAGTTTCCAGTGAAACTTAAAGCACTTCTACAGTGTGTCCCTAAAGTAATAGTGCAAACTTCGGGAGGTGATTATTCACTTCAAAACAAGAAAAAAGAAGCAGAAATTTCAGACATGCGTAAGTTTGGAGCCACAGGCGCTCAAAATTTCTGTCGCATCGTCACAAATGACGTCATATCTCGACACATATTGACGTAAGCAGTATAGGCTGAGGAAATCACAATCGAAGTAGTACCCGATACGTCCATTTAAGCAATGTTTATGATTGAGGGAGTATGACATAGACAAGTTTTGCAATGCAAGGATTTTATTGTCAAGGAAATAAATGGTTTAATAGGGCATCGAAATCCCCTTTAAGATGCATTTTCCAATCATAAAAATGGCTTAAATACGTTCGTTGATTTCTACTTCAATTGTCATTTGCTAAGCTGTTCACATCATTATGTGTCGAGTTATGAGGTCAATTTGTGACGATGTCGCCGTAACTTTGAGCTCCAATAACTTCGAAACTACTCATGCCTCGAAAGTTCATCACAGGAACGTTTTCCTTGTTCTAATGTAAATAATCACCTCCCAAAGCTTGCGCCATTATTTCTGAGACACACTGTATAGTCTAGCTTCAGCACTTTCTTTGCAACGGTACAAAAGTTCCGTGCATTATTGACTAAAATTTGTCGTTAAAGATACGACTTAGTACCACTCTTTCCACAATCTCATCCCCCCACCAACACTATATATGGTCCTTTACCGTGCGAAACATGCATGGTAAACAAAGCCCATATAAATGTTAAGCTGATATTCCAAACTATCATCAAACTGTAGCGGTTCTTGAACTACACAGCTGCACCATTCGAACACACATGTAGGGCTTTATATTTGTGCTCATCTTTCTACAATATGTACTGTCCAGACAGCTTTATTGTACACCAGTACAGAAAATTCATCACGCTTTAAGTCATTACTCAGAATAACGTAACTACTGTTAAATTTAGAGGACAGCTTACGACTGTTGAATACTTGACTGTTTCACCCGCATTAAAATTTGATCGTTGTTTTTGACTACGTGAAGTTGTGTTTTAGCAATAAATGCATTACACCTCGTTTTAGTGTTATTTTTAACAATTCCTAAAATGCATCACGTAAACTCATTTATGTGAGAACTTTCCTATTTCCGTTGTTTTATTGGTAATTCGGTGATCTCTTCAGATGAGGTATCCCGAATAAATTGATCAACAAACTGTAAGTTATATTTAACATCTGCATGAATGTAACATTCACGCAACGCTACCTAGGGACTCCGGTACACAAAGATATAATAAAGAATGCTACATGTGACGTAATAGCCTTTGACGGGACTCCAATACATTTTGTAAAACGATAGCAGCAATATGCTGATCTGCATCATTGGATAAAAGTATCTGGTTAGAGAGCAGCAAATGTTTGTTTTTCTACTCTAATATTTATTTATTTAGTATGTGGTTGCTCTTTCTTGAAAATACTAAACGTTTCTGCAATATATTCATTTTAGTATCCTTTTAGTCACTGCATATTTCTTGCCGTCTTTTGACACTGTCATGTATTGTAGGATTCAAGGGCTTTGTCAGGAAATTATATCATAGCTGTAAATTTATTTAATTTTCTCCATTATTTCTTCTTGCTTAGGGAATGGATTCCCTTTATTGGTGAAGAGAATCTGTGCACTTTTCTTGGTGATTTAGGGGAGTCTTCTTTACACTGTTAACGTATAATTGTGAGCAAGTTAAAAATAGGCTTTTTGTAATAATGTGGAGTAATGTCAATTATAATATCCATTATTTGAAGATACACTTTCATGAATCTTCTCAGCATCCTAGAACAGAGCAAATTTTTGCAGGACTACTTACATTTATAGTTCATTCTTAAATATTAGTTTCCAGAAGACCTGGACAAAGAAATATCATAACATGGAAAAGCTGATTTATTAATGTTCGCAGATTGGCCTGATTAGAAGAGATCCAAAATTATAAAATCAAAGCTTACAGAAGAATATATACACATCCATTCCATCCTATTAATTATCTAACAATTATGTGCTAATACTATTCCTAAAATTACTATAAAATGTAGAAATATATTTGTAAATTTATTGCAACCTACGCGAAATTGCCCTTCGCCGTTTTGTAATGTTTGTATCATTATGGTTAGTAATCTTTGAATACATTTGTTCTGACGCAAAGATGAACGTTCCATACAAACAAGGGCAACATATATGATAATCTGAGAGATTTTGCTTGTAAAAGTAACAACTTTCAATGAACGTGTCGTTATTACGTAGTCTAAACAGTATATAGGCTAGGGTGTTACGTCCGTTACGATTTATTGTCAGTTGTTATCTTACTTTCCTATGGTTTGGCTCAATCAAATTATTACACTTGACAACTATTAGAAGTTGGCCAACTATTGTAGAGAAGTAGCCACAGGTTTAGAAGCAGTGCTAATATTTTGGTAATTTCGTAACGGACGTAACAAGGTAAACCACCTCCAAAATATTCACTGAAGTATGTATACGAACGGAATATCTGCCTGCTGAACTATTTGTTAGACACTTACATTTAATATGGCCATACACCAAATTCTTTCAAAACCTTACGCTGGTGGTGATGTCCAGCGTAAATACGGTAAAAATGTGAACAACAACAACTTAACTCCGAGATGTGTTAAATAAACAACATGGCTGCCGCATCACGTAACTCAGGGCTGAAAACAACATGTTTCTGGGATATTGGATACTTGTGCGTGCGAAACAAGATATAAACTTAAATCAAAAATAAGTTTCATTTTGTCGCGACAATGTCCACTATTCGCTGGAATGCACCATATATTTTGTTTATGCATGACTAAAAACAAAATATGGGTCGCGCTTCATATACAGTCACTTTATACATTTAGCGCGCCCCAGGCTTCTCTATTCAGTAATGCATAAACGAAATATTTTTTTACATTTAGTACGAATTGTTTAAGAAAAGTATGCTTTAAAAAGTTCTTTTAATATTTTTTTAAACTTATTTCAGTGTTCGGATGCTTTTTCTTAAGCTGATCTTGTTACCTAAATCCTAAAGGGTTCTGCAACCAGTCAAACGCAACATCGTTACGAGCTAGTATTTATTTTAGGACAAAGACGACTCTATCAATATATATAAATAAATCACAGCCATATTCAATCCACTAATGGATGAGATCTCTCCCCGAAGGGACGAGTTGGTCTACAGCTCCCACGATGACCAGACGGGTTGGGAGAAATTAATACTGTATATATATATATTTTTTTTTTCGAGTTATTTCGGTGTTAATTTTTCTCAAGCTAATGTTTTGTGACCCAAATCCTAAAGTACTTTTCTTCAACAATTCGTACTAAACAAGTAAACACGACTAAAAATAAAAGAATGGGGCGCGCTCTCACATCAGTCGCTTTATAAATTCCTTAATTGATGCGCCCTATGCTTTTCTTTTTAGTCATGCATTTAACAAAATATTTTTTTTTTCTTTTACTTTATAGTACGAATTGTTGAAGAAGAAGTATGTCTTCAAAAAAAATGTTTATTGTTTTTTTTTAGTTATTTCGGTGTTCGGATAATTTTTCTCAAGCTAATGTTTAGTGACCCAAATCCTAAAGTGTTCTGCAACTAGTCAAATGCAACATCGTTGCAGGCTAGTATTTATTTTAGGATAAAGAAGTCCATATTTAAAAATATATATTAAAATATGCTTTTAAAATATACATAACTATCTGGAAGTACCAATGGAATTGTATTGCCACCCGATTTACGTCGCTGTGAAAAATATCGTCACTGTATGACGTCTCGGGAAATGAGTTAAATTAACGTTGCAAGATTTGAGGACACTACGAACCATTGTGAATCAAAGAAAAGGCTGTGAAAAAGATATGATATCTGAAATAATGTAGAAAGTAATTTGGTATTGAGAGATTGTAATCAAGAAGGTGGTATTTTACGAGACGAGAGAAACGGTGCTTGTTATTAGTTTGTCATCCTTCACACGCGCGATAACAAAATTGGTTATCGCAAACTCTGCGCGATTGCTTGTAAACATGCTTACGAATCATCACACAACCTCGTGTATAAAAATAGCAGACAATGAAGCACATTGGATCTAATAAAATTAAACAGAGTACGTTATTGCAACTGAAAAGTATTTTAATTATGAGTCAATGACATCAGTAACATTATTATTATCTGCACTACGAGTATTAATTACGTTGTCCAAAACTTGAGTTGATGGATACTTTACATATTGTTGGTGTCGACCATTGCTCCATTTCCTTCAGTTTAACCAGGCCAGAGCTGAAACGGGTCAAGATTTGGACAGGGCACCAGGTCGGAGGACAAAGCAGAATTTAGAATCATTTCCTTACGTTTGAACAGTGTTTCTTTCAGGGCTTACCGAGATCGGAGGTGTTACCCCTAGAACACAAAAGATACGACGCCGAAATGCCCAGTTCAATATAGTTCTCAGACCAAGTAAACTATGTTCGGATCATACCGACCTTAACAACAACAACAAAAACTAGCATAGCTATCCCATATATCAGAGGATTTGAGCAATGTGTGCGCAGGTACCTAAAATCCTTGATCCAGCTTTAGAGATAACAATAAAAAACCTCATGAGAACCTTAAGTTACATGAGACTTCTTAATTTACAAAAATATTATAAGCAGCTTTAGGTAACCCTACACGATTCAGTTTTGATGACTTGTGCCCACTGTCATTTTTTCAGGATGTTAGAAACAATCGAAATCCAAACTTGTAAAGAATTTTACTGAAAGTCTTTTTCATTTATTAGCCTTTAAAATTAAATTAACAAAATAAAACAGTAACTTTGCACCTTTTACTGGAAAGTACCGATACCTCGCTCCGACGCTCTCTTATGCAATTATTCTGCCATACCCCTCCCTTTGGAGGATGTCACAAGCCAAATTTCCCAGCGCATCCACATAATTTCAAACTTTTTAAGATCAAAAATCGATAGAAACCGTGCAAAACTCCACTTACACCCTCCCAATGTGGACTTTACTCCTCCCGAACTAAAAATCCTGGCGGGATCCCTGTCCTTATCGTAAGATCAAAGTAACAAAAATTATTTCCATTTCTTTAATCATCACTACATACTGGTACAAATACACACACACATGGAAAATAAATACGAGTCTTGTCTAGATAAAATGGAAATTAAAACATATACAAAATGAATTGAGTACTAAGATATTTACTTCGACATTTCAACAGAGAACAATGACAAATGAGAGAATGTTTTTATTATTCTTACCAAGGTTTATAGAGGACTTTTAAAGGAGAAGCAGACATTCAACACGCAAGAAATGATATTGCATGTTTCAATGTTCTAAACGAAACCGCAAATTTTCCATTTTCTCAGTCTGCGGCTGGAGACTGTCAAATCGCATATAATATATGTCCACAATAATTCCTCACGGACTGCATGAAAACGAACGCCTAGCTTGTAACTCATTCTATACAGTATTTGAATTCCCACACGCTTTACATTTAATTTGGTACTAAAATCATTCTATTCTACATAAGCAAGGTTTCAATGTTCAACATTTGGACATCAGGGAAAACTTCCGAAAGTGGAGAACATTTCTGCCATAGAAATACAATTTACAAGCGATTTATAGTCATTAAAAGTGATCCAGAGCAGGAGTCTTTTCATTTATTTCTTCCTGGGGTCCGGATTGATGACTATATCGCAATAAAATGGCCTTTGCCGTCCAGATCATAAGTATGAGTAAGACCGGACAGTAAGACCGAGATCAGTTGGTAGTGCACTGACTTCGCATTCGGGAGCTCCTGGGTTCAATACCAGAGGCTCAGACCATCTTAACTGAAGTTTACCTCCGTCACACCAGGCAAATTCCGGGATGAAAGCCTCAACTTAGACCTCGGCTAACTTCTTCCCGCGTCCTTTCCTCTGCCCATCTGGGCCGGAGCCATAAGTTCAGTTACTCCGTATAATTGTGTGGAACAATTACAACAAAAACCAAGCGGCCGTGGCTTAGCATTCCGGAGGTCCTGTGATTAATCCCAGCGGCCGACCATCCTGACTGAGGATTTTCCTGTCACACCACGCAATTAGGCCCTGGCCGTCTACCTCACAACATCCTTTCCCCACCCTATCCAGGCCAGGGCCTCAGATGCCTAAAGGCCTTAAATTAAATTCAAACTCAAACTTACAAGAAAAGAAAAAAGTAAACATAGCATAAATTAGCATTATCTCCTTTTTTTTTTTAATTTCAACTAATACGGTGTGAACATACAATATAAAATATAGTTTCACATTATTACTCTTGATTTTTAACATATCAAGCCTGTCATGAGCCAAAGATACTAAAAGGTCATAAATAAATTCAAAATCGTATTAAACCGTGAAAGTCCGAGAAAAATGTCTTCTGGGGCCCGGAGTCCGCCATTAGAAGACCTCTGTTCTAGAGGAAGCGGAAGGTTTTTCAGAGTTTAATTTCTCCATTCGCCTCGGCCAGGGACGTATTCTGGGGGGTGGGTCCAGAAATTCAGTTTTATGCAGAATTAGTCAAATTTAGCCGTTATTATATTTCACACCCAGACACACCTCCGTTCCCTCCCGACATGAACATCTAGATACGTCTCTAGTACCACTCCGACAGGATGTTCCCAAATCTTTCTCCATAAACGAAATAGCATATTCTAATCCTCGAACCTGGATGAAAAGCATTAGTAAACACGCCAAAAAAATGCTTCATTTTCGAATTCGAAAGGCCTTTGGGCGACTTTGGCTCAGGCCGGATGGATGGTGATGGGAGAATGAAGAAAGTACGAGGAAACCGGAGAACCCCACGAAAACCAACAAGCATTGTGCCTGTTCACCACAAAGTCCATATGACACGAGTAGGGATCAAACCGACGACCCCCAAGCAACACAGGTGAGCGCTCTAACCGTTGATCCACCGCGTAGTTTTCGAGATACAGGCTTTCAAATTTACGAGTCTAAAAAAAAAAATTACAATAGTAAATACTGTACAATGAAATTTCTTCTATAAACCAATCACAATGTAAAAAAGCGATAATATGCTGGTAGATGTCAATGTGTGTCAATACGGCGGACTTAATACGCTACAACATGGAGTCATTACAGTAACAGTGTTGCCAACCTGACAAGAAGGTTGCCTACATGTTTTCAAATTGCAGCACATCAGTATTTTATATTCTGTAATCCAGCGGTTCTTAACCCGTGGTCTGCGGACTCCCGGGTGAGGCGACGTCCTCACAGGGGGTCCGAAAACACTGGAAGAAAATAATAATAATGGATTTGATGGACGGTAACAGCACTGTGGCGCTGGAAGAAAAGTTGACATATTTTGCCGTTAAAACAAGAAATTATATAACTTTTTATGCATCGCTACGGTATATTCACATACTTGCAAAGAACCCGTCAATGAGATAATTTCGAAACCCACCTTGAGATTTCGCTGAGAGAATCTATCTCGTATAGAAAAGCTGTATGCAAGAAATTAGCTAGTCTTTTCAACTCTAAGGTCCCGATATCGAGGTTACAATACTGCATTTGAAGTGAACAAAAAGCGCATGTTTGTAGTGTTAAACAAATACAACTAGTTTAAAAAATAGAGCTGCGGTGTGGAGGGAGACACTACAACTCATCAGTACTTTATTTCGGGACGAATGTTAAAGCAAGAACATCATACTGTCGTGGAATCGGTACCACAGCTGCATACATACGGAACAAAGCACTGAATTCAAGACTCCTCGAATAGATTGGCAAAGATAAGGACAGAAACCACCATCAACATTTTGCTACACTGTAAAGTTCGTTGGCTATCAAGAGGCAAAGTATATGATTGTCTCGTTTTCGGGAACTGAGGGACAAGATAAAACCTTTCATCATGGGCAAGCAACCTTGCATCACCTTAGCAATATTTTAACGGATTTTACAGGTTAGTAACTACAAGTATCTTCACCTAATTAAATATACTTAAATCTTCAAGAAGGAAAAAAAGGTTACTGATTTTGCAGTTGAAAAGCTTGAAGCAATGATCAAGAACTTGGAATTGTGACATTTTTCTTTATCGAATCGAAACTATATTTTGTCTGTGAGTCATTCCCAAACCTCACAAATTTCTCTGGTTCCACTGACAAGGACTTCGTTGTCTAACGACACTTCACTTATCGCACGACATTGTTTCAGGGAATATTTTCCAATTCCTGGTGATAATGATTAAAGACCCATTTTCAACTAATGTAAGGTATTGATACCTTTCACAACGGCATACTTATGCGAAACATCATTCTTTCTTGTCATTTACCTTGAAAGTAAGTATAGGAACCGTTTGAAAAACGTAGTCAGAACTCAGAATACGAATTTCAGAAATGAAGCTCGATATAACAAGACGAAGTGAAGTGAAATGCATCACCAGCCTTCTCATTAATAATTTCCCCTTATTCTATCCAACTTGCGGATAAGGAAGTGAATGAGGAGAAACTGTACAAATTATATTCATGACAATTATTTAGCTGTCATTTTCATGAAACATTTGCTATAATGCCTTATATTAATGATTTATTGTACTAGTAACTTCAGCTTTCCTTGAAAGAATTAAAAATTATAATTTTAAATTTGTATGGAATTTGTTTGTAAATCTGTATGGTATTTGACTGCAATAAAAATACTATAATTATAAATATTGTAACATTAATGAAAAGGATAATAAATATTTTATGCTTTTTAGGTGTTAAATCTTAAGTTAAGTCTTGGTGGTCCGCGGATACTAAAAAATCTTTAAAGGCAGTCCGTGGTAAAGAAAAGTTAAGAACCGTTGTTTCTATATTTCGCTGCTTACGATTTTAATGTGAATGTAAATTTTCTAGCAAGAATTTGTACCGGTATTTCAAGTTATTCATATAATGTATTAACGAACTCTCTATTTAGCCCAGACATGTCCTTGACACTATCACCCTGTGTCATTTCCGGAGATTGCAACACTGCGTTCTTTGCTTCACATTTGAATAATATATATTAATATACGATATATACAAATATTCCAAAATCTGAGAGAACAATCTGGAAAAGAATACTCAACTTGTAGTTCGATTTTCCGCATGGGATGCCGGGGATTTTCCCTGGTGCGTTAGGATTTCATCCCTGGTTGTTGATTCCGAGTATCATCCCAACCAGGGATAAAATCTTCGCATTTCTACCCATATAGGTAGTATGTTGAACTTACCAGCAACTACTAGTTTTAGGAACTCTCCTTCGTAATTTATAGCAAATCGAACTTCTGCTGTAGTGGCATATACGAGGGTAGCTGGAAAAGTTTCCGCAATCAATATGAAAAAAAAAAAGACATGAAAAATCCTGGAAATGACTACTGCTTCCCAAAGTATTCACTTTTGCATATGCTCAAACAATTTAGAAAGCATTTTTTCCACTCGGAGTCTGGTAATTCAGAAATGGCTGTTCGGAATGCGTGAACAAATGCTTCAGGTGACACAAATCGATCACCACGCAATTTTTAATGTTTGGGAACAAAAAGAAGTCATTAGGTGATAAATCGGGTGAGTACGGACAATGAGTCATTATTTCGACATTTTTACTGGACAAAAAATCAACAGTTGTGCGTGCTGAGTGGGAGCTGGCGTTGCCGTGGTGAAGAATGATTCGACGATATGGGTTTGTTTTACGCAATTCATTGATGACTTCTGGCAAACAAATTGTTGTATACCACTTAGTATTTACAGTCCTTCGATCTTCTAAAGCCACATGTCCGGTATAATCGAAGAAACAAGAAATAATTTGCTTGACAGCACTCCTCAAACGAACAGCTTTTGTTGGTTTTGGCTCAATTTGGAAGACCCAAACAGTGGATTGCTGTTTAGTTTCGGGTTCATAGGAATAAATCCAAGTTTCGTCTCCTGTTGCGATGTAATACATCAAAATTTGACTTACCTCGCTTGATTTTTTTAAGCATTTCTTTACACCACTTGACACGAGCCAGTTTTTGAGCTTCGGTCAAGTCATGTTTTGAGCTTCGGTCAAGTCATGTGGGATCCAACGGCTTGAAAGCTTCCGTGCGTTCAGGTAACCACGCCAAATCGTATATATTGTTTTCATGTCAATGTTCATGGATGTCTGAATATCAAGGTACGTCACATGCCGATCTCTCTCAATCATGTCACGCACAACATCAACATCACTGACAACAACATACCTGGATGGACGACCTTCACGAAATTCATCACTGAGAAATGTGCGAACATGCTGGAATTCGGAAAACCAATTGTACACAGCCCTATTCAATTGGTGCTTCATTTCCAAAAGCCAAATGAAGTCGCTCGATGCATTGTTTCGGTGTTAAACTACATTTGAAATCATAAAACAATCATTGTCCAAAAGTTTTCACGTGAAATTTCAATTTCTCAAACAAAACTACTTCTTCCAACCGTTGTGAAAAACAAACGCATAGGCGTAAATAAACAATCGAAGATAATTTAAACATAGAAAGGTCTATTCTTCCGAACTTTATAATAGCGGAACACTAGCGCCACTGTTGGTAGTATTTTGCAGGAACTTTTCCAGCAGCCCTCGCACAAAACAAAAACATTTACAACTGGCAAGGCAAACTTCAACTTTCCTATTTTGATTGAACTTTGGTTAATACCTCTAAAAGAATTACACCTTTAGTCTACATAGCTTTCATGAGCTATAGCAGAAACTTTTACGTTATATAATGCTCGAATGGACTACGAAAATTATCAATAATTAAACAAATATGTATCCACAAATATGTTCGTTAAATCTGCTTAAATCTTAATAAACAATGAAAGCCTTAATATAGGCTACATTTCTTTTCATAAAAATGTCATTAATAGTTTATTTTCCTCTCTTTATTACGTATTTTAATACTAATCTATCATCTGTTCTCCTTTCCACATTACACAACTCTTCGATCTACCGATTTTCTTTAGTTCTTCCCAGCTCCACATTTCAAAAGCATCTCTTCTTCGATTACTTCTTTGTAAAAGCCCCGTCCCTTCTTTATATTCCATACAAACAAGTTACTTTGCCTACAGATGAGAAGGGCAAACGTTCTAAACAACAATCATCTTCGCTTTAGAAGCTACATTTGGTTTCGCAGCGCAGAGAATTGTTTGGAGCAGAAATAGCGTACACATATCCAAATTCGCTAGTTCAAAATCTGTCTTGAGACTGATATAGAACCACAATGCGAGAGAGCAAATCATTTACACCTGCAGTCTTTGTTGCGTCTCTCTGTATTTTATCCCCCCATGTCTCAAAAGCTCAGAACTATGCAAGACGAAATAAAAGAATACAAGGTGAAACATATTTGACAGCACCCTGTGTCATCAGTGATAATGTGCCCAGTGGCAAATGGTATTGTTGCAAATTTCCAACCGGCATACAGGTCTGAGCCCTGCATCTGGTAATCGTGACTGACGTTGACTCTCTCTGAGTAACTAATCCTAACCTTCTATATGTTTCTTTTTATCTTCAACATTGTTAGCTTCGGATTTACGATCTTCAGCATTTTGTCGGTACGTATCTTCCACGTTTAGCTCATCGCAATTCTAATTCCACACTTTCCATAGGCTCATATAACACAACACTCTCTACAAAACATAATAATAGTCCTACACAACTAAGCTAATCATCATATTTTATTATCATCTTCTTACAGTAAATATTCTTCCTGAATCGCCAATAAGTTTCTGTAAGGCGTGGGTGCTTACGACTCATAAAAATTGTTATTAAATATTAAAAATGGAATGTTTTAAAATAACACCGACAAATTTCGGGAGGTCTTTCCTCGCATCAAAACAAGACGAAGGTTCCTCTGACAAAATGTTCGAGAGCTACAAGCTGCCGAAAGCGTGGGAAAATTAACTCTGGAGTTTCATATTTATAACACCATGAACAGTAGAGTTCATGCGGAACGGTACTTTCAAATAATTTTAACATGTTCTAACGGGTCTGCAAGAGATTGCTCAAAGAAAGCAGGAATCGAAAATATTTGAGAAGTATAGGTAGATCGAAATGAGCACGAATAAAACGACTCCCCGTGTAAGTGTGCACCCAATCGGGCAATTATATTCAATCACTTTGATAACAAATAGCTAAAACTTTCGTTGAAATTATGCAATCAGTTTTTCTTTAAATCGTTCGGTGTATAGACTCTACTTGAGAAGGGTCGAATTATTGTTTCCTGGCGGAAAACCGCCCCATTTATTATCATTTCGACCTTTCTTTATTTCAGAAAATTTCTGGTAATCCCATAATTCCTTTGAGAATCACTTGAGAGCTGATTGCAGAATTCTAAACTGTGCATTTTTGGATAGTGCTGACTTAGTCTTTGACGGTACCATGCCGCATCAGCTCTCCTTTTCGTCATATTAGAAATATGATGCTCTAAAGTTAATTTCCTATGTATTCGGCAGCCCGTAGCTCCGAAATTAAGTCACAGGAACCTTCGTCTTGGTTTGATGTGAGGAAACGCCTCCCGAAGTTTGTCGGTGTAGTTCGCGCTTTATATACAATATACAGATAAGATCTTTAAAGTTAAAAGAGAAATAACGATATAACTCCTGCCGTTTCGCCAGAAGTTGCAGAAACTAAGAATTTAGAAGGTAGAAAATTACCTTACCAGTAACCCAGATCCCGTGTTCTAAGAACCGACCTCGATATGCTCGAAGCATTGGGGAGATGGAGCGGGTTCAAATCCCGCTGAAACCTGTCATCCTGACTGAATTTTACCCATTAATTTCCTTATTCCTACTACGTAAATGCTAAGTTGGTCTTTAGATTCGAGATTCTGCCTCTACCTCTCAGACCTATGACGAGATTGAATAGAACTCTGAATTTTACTCAAAGCCTTTAGACAACTTTTGCCTAGGTCGGGATACGGTTGGGAAGAGGAAGGCCTAGGACCTAGCTTTGAAGATATCATCCTGGTATGACTGAAGAAAAACGGAGAAGAATGAAAGTCCAGTGAATAAAGAAAATAAAATAAATTAGAAGTAGTCGTAAATTATGAGGCAGAAAAGGAAACTACATACTTAAGTCCTTTCTAGATGGCGGAGCATCTATAATTCAGAAGAGATCCATACCCTAACATGGTACATGGAAAATACAGGTAACTGTGTCTCCTTGTGCAAATAGTACGCGCTACAATTTTCTTATTCCCTTGTTGCCCATCAATAGTAACAAGAAAACCCGATTATCTTAGCTGTGTGTTTACTATTAAAAAATAAACTGTCACTTCCTTTCGTCAATAAAATGAAATTGAGAACCGCCTTTTCGGAAAAATGCCAAAAATTGTACAATTCCATAACACAATAACCTCAAGAACTTTCCTATATCCGCTGATATGCAAATCAATTGACGAAGTCCGTTTTCAGCATAGCTAAGGTTCGTACTGCGTTTATTGACAAAAGCGCTCTGACACAGCTCACCTTAGCAATAATATCTCCATTTATATTGCCGCATTCTTACTCGAACTTTACGTGGCTCTTCGTTACGTCTTTAACTCTTCAAGCATTGGCGTAGCATTTGGGAGGTCGTTCGTTCGATCCCGGCGGCCGACCATCCTGACGGGAATTTTTCCTGTCACACCAGGAAAAATCCTGCTATCCTGCCGGGATAGCACCTTCAACACGCCCTGGCCGACATTTTCCCGAATCCTGTCCCCACCCCTATCCCTTAGATGTCTAAAGACCATAAATACCATTCAGTTCTTCAATACATAATAAAAGAAAGTGCATTTAATGTTTGTTGGCGAAAAAAACAGGACAATGCTTAATTACAATATTTCCTTGTTAGTGAGGGAGTTCAAGACATAGCAATAGGTAGCGTCAAGAGAGCTTCTTTAAATATGATAATAGATTTCAGATGATCATACGATACACGATAGCTAAACTGTCTCGCCCGAGCTGGTCATTTTACCTAAAAACTTTTCCAATAGGTCAAAGAGTGGTACCGTTAGTCAATGATCTCAAACGAGAAAAAAATTAATTGTAACATAAATGACCCAAAACTAAAGCACTAGACATGAAAAACTGAAACTATTTTAAAAGAGAATGTTATTAAGGATATTGCTTCTGAAATATATCTCTACGGGATTCTATTTAGATCTTTTTCTTCTTCTTTTAAGAGATCCTGGGTGGATCCGGATCCGTGTATTAGACGTATACAGAGTGGTTTCGAACCACGAGAACGAACTTTGGAAGGGGATTACTCGCACCGATAAAAAAAAACCTAGCTCATTGTAAAGAATGTCAAAAAATGTGGCCAGTGCACGGAATCCTGGTACAGCAACGTCATAACACAATAATTCAAAAAATGATGACGTAAGACGTGTCGGCTTAGAAAATAACAATAAAAGTTGTACCCAAGAATTACTGTTGATCGAAGTTTATGATTGAGGGGGTTCATTCTAGAAAAGATTCCCCACGTAAACATTTTATTGGCAAGGAATGAATCTCTCATAGCAGGCATGGACAGAAATATTCGTCATACACTTTGTGATTTAATAGTAATTGAAGGACCTAAGAATGATCATAGCGGCCGTCCATCCTGACTAAAGTTATCCTCAGTAATACTTGGTAAATGTCAGGATGGTACCTAACTAGGCCCTGGCCGACTACCTTCCAACATTCTACCACAGCCTGAGATGCCTAAAGAGCATAATTAAATTGAAATAAATTAAATAAGTCTACAAGATGTCACTATTTGTCGAGACATTATATAATTTAGACAACGATGAGTCAGATTTCCGTTTCACTACTGCACCCCACCAAAAACGCATCTCTTTAACATTTTCCCAGTCTCTGTGTGAGTAGTCAGCCCCCTAAGTTTCTCACCACGCTTCGGATCTACCCTTTGGATAAGGGTAATTCTAAGAAACTGTTACACCAGTCCCATTTTGTTAATTACACCACTGTGCTTAATAGCACTTATATGTGGTCACTGGTAGTGAAATTATATGGAATGCTATAGAACGCTACCTAAATAAACATTCTATACAACCGAACGGAATAGTAAACGTAAATAATGGGTATAAATTTGAATATTGTCAAAAGGAATTACTCATATTAAAAAAAGAAAAAGGTGAGAATACAGTGGTCCAACCACCCCTAACACAACATTTGGATTACTGGGTGCAGTTCCGAAGTTGGTGCACACCTTTTTACAAAATTTACAGGAGGAATGAGTTATTTGTGTGACTAGGAAATGGAAACCTAAGATAAGCGTCAAATGAAGTGAAAGCGAGACGTAAGTGTGGTTGTCAGCGATAACTATTGCTGTGAAGTGCGATTCTTGCGCCTTGGGCCGAAGGGTCAGCAAGAGTGATGTGCATCACGTATAATGAAAAAAACCTAACATGACATTAACTAACCCCTCTTCGTTCGCTCGAAATAGTTTTTTGGGTGGCAAAATACGTGTCAATCATAACACGAAGTGTCACAATTAGTATTCCTCCGCATTACGCCATGTTTCTGCCTCTTGATCAACTAGAAAGCGTATTTAACGAAATAATAATAACATATGGATTTTCTTAATACTTTTTGGATTGTTGGTTGTCGCTACATGTTTAAGTGTCTGTAACCGGAAATAAATACAACACAGCATTTTCGAATAAAGCAATATAAACCTGATATTCGAGTGTCCACCAACTACGGACTGCAGCTGGCTACACTGTTGACAATAGTAGTTTTAATAGAAGTGGGCGTGTCTTCTATTGCTAATACGTTAATTTCAGGTCTACCCCAAACGACAAGATATGTAGTCAGTCTCTGTAAAAGTCTAGCTCTCTTATTTTTGTGTATATCGGCTTATTCTCCCTTACGTCAACTCGTAAATAGCTATGGATATGCATTCAATAATATAGTTTTGCCAAAGTAGAACCTTTGTATGCAACATATTAAATAGTCACTAATTTGCTAACGTGTATCGTAAAAAAGAACAGTGGTGGGTGCTCTTTTTATGGTAAATTCATATCTGATTTCAATTTTTGGATTCAGATTTGATACATTTTAGTTGAGGGCAGGTTAGGTTAGATCGCATCAAATACGGGTCAAGTGAACAAGGACCATGAAGTGATTACAACAGAGCAACTCCGATAAAATATTATGTACAAAGCACACAAAGTAATTGATTACTTGAGTGCATCACCTTTAGTATTGCTTCATTTGTGGCAAGATGAGCAAAATACATACATAGATACACATCTCCACTACCAACAGGAATATATACACACCAACACAACTAGCATAGATTTAACTAGCCTACACGTTGAATTTCTTGTGAGTATCTGATACTTACCTTAATATAAATAACACCATTCCACAAAAGCACACCAGCACAGCCAAAACGGAAAATATGTTTGAGTATTCCGCCACTGACACAAGCATTGCTGTCACTGTAATCATGATATATTCAGGCTAAAAGAATATATTAATTGTTGAAGCATTACAAAAGTTTCAGTGTCTAACGTCAAGCACACTTCATAGCATTTTATTATGCTCCAGAACACAATCATTGCGTACCAACAAATGTTTTTCTCTTGTTTACAAACATAACGAATCGAAGGGCTATATCCAGCATATCAGCTTCGGAAAGTCACACTTAACAGCTGCACGTACGGTTAACGAATGCGCGATTGCGCACCTGTTCTGCTGGGAGTAGACCGTACATCTTAGATAAGCAAAAATAACATACCTGCTATTTAGTCACAGCTACTTTCATTACTTTGCTATCACTGCTACGGCCAATGAAAAATAAAGGACTTTCCAAATAACATCCTTGGGACTTTCTCTGCGCTGCAAATTAATGGGGAGGTATGTGTACGTCATCACTTGAGCAGAGGTATTGGGATAGAGATCTGCAAGATTATTTTCCGAACTACCTTTTTGTATTGTATATGATTTGTAATTGGAATTGGTCAGTTATGTTGGCGATTAAGGAAACCGAGCGTTGTTAACGTGTTGTAAATGTTTAACGTATCGGAAAGCTAATCCTGAGGTACTGGGATCGAATCCTGGCGATAT
>JAGDQP010002938.1:19717-33739 GCA_022664845.1 Lepisma saccharinum
TTTTTCATAAAATCTTGCGTTGCGTGCTTTGCTTGAGATTTGTATGAATATCCAATTGAAACACGTGTTTTATTGCGTGTTTAATTGTAAGGTAAGTGTAACACGTGTTTCAATTGGATATTCACCGAAATCGAAAGCAAACTACGCAACGCAATATTTCATGAAAATTGGCCCTTAATTACCAAGGTCACGTGTAGGTTAAGTAAGTCAGATTCGACTTTATATATATATATATTGCACACACGAATGGAAAACGGCGTCATGGGTATATAATCATTTAAAAAAAAGGTAGTTGGGGAAAGTGCAAAAAGGTAGTTGAAAAAAAAAGTCGCATAGAGGCTACTGAAAAGTAGGTTATGTACAAATAAATCAGGTTTCGCTCGGTGTGGAGGGGATACGGTACGTCCGAAGGGAGCTGGGCGGCATGAGCCGCGGGTAGAGTGCCCATCACCTGGTTAGCGGTGGGCATGCGCAAAAGTAGTTAACATTTTATATCTTATCCCAATCTCTGTGTTGGTATTTGTTAATTTGCAGGCTCGAGAGAGTCGTAAAGAATAACAGCAGCCGGCGGAAAGCAAGATGTTAAATAAAAAAGTGACCCCATATTAGCACAAATTTCTGTGCTTCCACATGATGATGATGACTGTCTCAGAACGACGAAACTATCGGTTGTTTTCTTTCCTAATCCGAATTTGGAAAACAGAAAAGAAGACAAATATAATATGTTCGGGTAATTACTTACTGCAGAAATTACTATATTTGATGACATAATACACTACAATAGGTTTAAACACACACAAAAGAAGAAAAATCTAAAGAACCGAAATGATTTAAATGTGCTGTCTTAATCGATTTGCAATATTAAATACGTTGGAAAATACTATAGTTAAGTTCATTGCATCTATATACTCGTATATCTTATTTTCAACCAGATGTATTCCCACAGCATAAAATATTTTCAATACATTTTAAAAACATTTTCGTTATTTCAGAAACAGTTTCTTTTTCGAAATATGATTGAAAAATACTTTTTTTTTTATACTGGCCAAAATTTTAACGTCAGGAGGTTATTTTGTAAATATTTCCACCAATTATATAGCTTTTTTTTTCAAAAACTATTTCACATTTCTGCATATATATTACAGTATTTTTTAAGCTTTTACTGCAATTTGCTTGGAAAAATATACATGCATATGTTTTCTCAACATGTATAATTAAATTTTTATATACCTATGCTTAACAACATAAGACTATTTTGAACTTTATCAACACAAAATTTCGAGGTTTATCTCACAAGGCTAATGAAAATAATTTTAGTTCTCAGTATCTGACAACGCTGTCCCAGTGATAACAGAAAAATTGCAAAACGATTGACACTCCATATTTTATAAATAATTTCGGGTATTTGTGTGTTTAAATGTACTGTGACGTTTAAATGTACTGAAGTTTTGCAGTAAGTAATAAAACGTATATATTCTCTTTGCCTTGCTTTCTGTTTTCAAAGTTCGGAAGGGCAAAGAAACATCCGATGATCTCGCTGTAATGAGACAGTCTTCACCTTGTGTACGCCCAGAAATTTGACCTAATGTAGACGCACCATTAGAACTGATTTTAATGAGAGCTTTCGTTGCTTGCGATTTGGGTGAATAGCGAATTAAAACACGTGTTACACTTATCTTACAATAAAACACGTATTTCAATGGACATTTTCGTTTTCACCGTCCTTATATATTTTACAACTTGTTTGTGTACAACAGATTAAATAATATATAATGTTTATTGAAATTTCAGAGCTACGGTTTTCCATTACATAGAACTTAATCTCCTACGTCATACAGCAAAAACGTCATACGTAAAACTTAATCTCCTACGTCATACAGCGAAAACGTCATACGTAAAACTTAATCTCCTACGTCATACAACTTTTCCATTCCGTTACGTTTTCCGCTACTGAGAACTTAATCTTCTACGTCATACAACGAAAATCATTTTCTGATTGGTTTGACGTAATCAATTCGTATTTCCGTAGCTATATGCTTCTCCCTTACGTTCCTTTTCAGAAGTTTGAAGACGAGAAAAGCAAAAAAGACAAGGAAGAGTCACGTCATCTTTTAACGAAATAATTAATGTACAATCTGCAGAACACACTTCAATAAGTTAACACACACACACAAATTGCTCGAAACAATGACAGGGGGCTGTCTTAACTCTTCTTATCGCTAGTTTGTGGCCATTTTGATGTCTTGACATTTTGGTGCAATTGGTTGGCGCACGCAATCTTTACATCTTTATACTTTCACCTAAGACTGTTCGAATCCTATCAAATGCCGTGTTTTATTTTACTTCACGAAACTCAAGAGTAACTTTAATGTAATAGTTTTAATTTACATTTTTGTTTCTTACATGCTTTTATTATTATTTTTACAATGACATATTAAAACTATTCAATATATTCAAGGGCTACAAGCAGTACGTTAAATTGTTAACAGCTGGCAGTAACGAGCACTACTAATTCATATGCTTTTAAGTTCTTGAAAAATGCTTAACTAGCATTCATTAAAAAAAAAGTATACGATTGACGGATCTAAAAGCCAACATTTTTTTACGGAGAAAATAGGTAATTCTTTTTAAATACAAGAGTCCTAAAAAGCATTATTAGAATATGTATTATGATTTAATTATGATTATAGATCTGCTATAAATTAGAGTTGAAGCTACCAAAATATATCAATATCTTAAAAACTATTAAAAGTAGAGATCAATTTTAAATAAATAAAACAAACTAAATGACATATTAAGGCATACAGAAACGCTATTAACCACTTATACAATTTCTTTCGATCCGTTTTTGCTATCTCTTTTAAACAATACTAACAAATCAAATAATATCTGTATGTTAATGACAAGCAGTCGGCAGATTTATTACGTCATAATATGGTGGCGCCCGATTAAGCGCAAGACTGAGACTGTTTCGAAGCAAGGCTTTAATACTCTTGATAAATGCTTCACAGAAAGAAAAGAAAATGTTTTCTGTAGTCTACTTTAACAGAAGAATGTTTATTGCAATAAAAAAAATTACCGGAAATGTCCATTGACTACTCACCCAAATCGCAAGCAAAGGAAGCAACGCAAGCTTTCTTGAAAATCAACCCTAAAATCAACCATGAAAATCAGTCTCAAGTCAGCATTCATAGGAGTAAGACGTGTGTTGTAAACCGCTCTGATTGCTTGCCTGAGGTGTGCGGCTCTTGTGAAAAATAAATAAATTCGCAGAATCTTTTGTACAGGTGGATGTGAAAAATATTTAAACGACAAATGTATAAATTTGAAGAGTGTGGAAAACTTTAGGAAATTGGGGCTCGTAAAGATAAGTAGAAGTGTGGTTCAAGCAAGGAAAGCAGCAGCTTTTAATTAATGCAAGGCCAAGAAATCGACATGAAGAAACTAGTACAACAACAAAAAACAGTGAGACCGTTCGTGAACTCGAAAAAAGTGTGTTTCATGTCATCCAAATTTGACGATTTAAAAAAATATAGAGGAACTGAGAAAAACAGTTACGGGACCGACGGCAAAATCAGAAACGCTTGATTCTGAAAATCGAAATCTGAGACAATCTGTGGAATGACTAGAAAGAAAATTAGGGGAGATGGAACAACAACAGCTACTTAATAAGGCATCGATATAATAGGCATTCCAGAAACTAAAGAAGCAAATACAGAAGATCTTGCGATGGAAGTTGTCCAAGCAATTGGAATCCAAAAATAAAATATCAAAAAAGCTTATCGAATACAAGCAAAGAGACACAAACCGAAAAAAAAAGTCGGAGAATTATCTTCCAAAACTATAAGGGATTCAAAAATTCGGGGTAAATAAAATTTTACTAGCCTCAGAAGTCAACAAATCATTTCATGATGCCCATGTCTACATAAATGAACGACTTACAGCACAA
Source organism: Lepisma saccharinum (assembly GCA_022664845.1). Classification (NCBI taxonomy): domain Eukaryota; kingdom Metazoa; phylum Arthropoda; class Insecta; order Zygentoma; family Lepismatidae; genus Lepisma; species Lepisma saccharinum. The sequence goes on from JAGDQP010002938.1 coordinate 23,667, forward strand.
CCGCAAATTGTTGTATGAAACCAAGCAATTCGCCAAAAGTAATGCCTTCGGTTTTGCCTGGGTACGTGACGAATGTATCCTAATAAAGGAAAACGAAACGGTTCTAGTGAAACAAGTGAAATGTATTGAAGATCTCCAAAACATGAAAAATTAGTACCTTAAATATAAAAGCACGAGAAAAACATGTGTCAAAAATGGAAGAAGTTTTAGAAGATATCCAAATTTATCAAGATACAAATGCAACTATTTGTGAAGACGTAAGTACTTTAAATAAGCATTTTAAGGGTAAAGGAAAACAATAATACACATGAATGTTTGTAGTTTAACGCTGTAGATCACCTCCGACATCTTGGAACGCATCTTCCATTGATTTACACGGGAATTGTTTTACTCATTTTATGCCTCTGAGATGTAGAATATTTAAGTTCTGCATTCACAAAATTTGTCTTGGTGGTTATTTTGACTTTTGTATAGTTTTGGTTTGTGAATTTTCTCCAAATATATAAGTATAATGTATTATTAATAGTTTGCTATATAAATCACAATATGTTAACGGGAAATTATACTGTTCCTGTATAAATTATTGCATTTCTATAAAGTAGCATGAGTAAAAGAGAACACGACGATAAACTGGGCGAAAACAGAAGTTAAAACTATACTCCTGAAAAGTATAAGACGAGTAAAACAATTCCCATGTTAATCAATGGAAACTGCATACCAAGATGACGGGGGTGATCTGCAGCCTTAAGGAAGAACATAGGTTAGTTTTTAATTTTAAAACAAAATAAAAACTTTTCTGTTGATGTAATTTTGACTGAAATATGGAAAAATGAAACAACAGACATAGTTAATCTAAACGGTTATCGTTGCTTTTACACAGAATGATCAACAACCGCGCTGATGGTGTAAAGTTTTTTATAAGGACGCGCCTAGAGCAACGACGGGACGGAAGGGCACAAAACATTGCGTAAACAGAATTTTTGAGTAAATAGTACTTTTGCGTATGCCTACCACTAACAGGGGGCTGCAATCCCCCCCCCGCCGCCGCTCAGCTCCCTTCGGACGCACCCTCGGGAGCTCGCTATCGCTCGGTGTGCATCCTGTCCTGGTGGGTTTATATAAGCCTACATCCTAGTTTTTCGTGGCCTCTTTCAAAATTGTAAATCACAACTTTTATTAAATTTCCGTTTGTGTATTTACATAAAAAACGAAAAAACTTTAATTTTCTTTTTAAAAAATATGCAAAACGTCGAGGCCAGTGTTTGAACCCGGGACCTTTGGATCAGCTTCCTGATGCTTTGTCCACAAGACCAAACTGCTGCCGGGCTGAGCGCTTCTCGCTGTTACTTGTAGTTCAAGCTACGCGAGAGTGGAATAGTCGTTGCTCTAGTAAATTAACACTCGATGTTAAAAAGTTAAAGCAACGGCGGAAAATCGTCGTTACTATGGACACAATCTTTTTTATAAATGAGTCAGTTAATGCTGATGTCAAGGAAATTGAAATTACTGATGGAAGTGGTATGCACATTGACATAGCTAACAACACGGAAACATATTCTTTGTATGCTTTATATCGTAGTCCGAGTAATGATGAGAAACCTTTTTTATTATCATTAAATGAAAAAAATAAAAAAACTCACCGACAAATTCAATTTTAATTGGTGACATAAATCTTGATATTCTTAATGAAAAATATGATAAAACTATAGATACATACAGAAACGGAGTTGTTTCATGTATTAATACATACACTAGAGTTACACAAAATAGCAAATCTTGTATTGATCACATCTTTCTGGAAAATAAAAGACAGCAGGAATCCGTGTCAGTAGTTCTTCAAACAACTATAACAGATCATTTTCTTACTTGTATTATTATCCCAATCCCGATATCAACAAAAAGAAAAGGTATGTTTTAATGTAAAGGTAAATTATTCATTACTAAATAAGGAATTAGAAAAATGTGACTGCTCGGATGCGATGCAAAATAACTGTGTAAATACTGCCACAAATAATTTTATTCAAAAAATGAATACTTGTATAAACAAAGCTGTTAAAACGGAATACATAACTAACAGTAAATACCGTAGGTTAAAACCGTGGATAACTAAAGGTCTTATCATCTCTATACAAGAAAGAGATAGGCTTGGTCGGCAAGTAGCAAAATATAAGAAGAATGTGGAGTTAAAAGAATATTACAAAAAATATGGAAACAAAGTCTCTCAACTCATAAAGAAAGTAAAAAAATTAGTATTATAACAAAAAGATTTTGAAATGTAACAATAATAACGGTAAATTATGGAAAGTTATTGCAAATAGCATAGATAAAAGTCAAAAGAAAGATGTTGATATCAAAGAAATACAAAAAAATGAAAGTTTAACAAAGTTTGAACACAGCCCAAATTTATTCGTTAATACATTAAATGACCACTTTTCTATCATAGGCGAAAGACTGGTAAATAAAGTAAATAAATTAGATGTGAAAATACATAGTACTTGTAAAACACAAGCGTGTTCAAAAAATGCATTATTCCTGAATCCAATCACGGAGCAGGAAGTAAGTGATTACATAAACCAATTAAAGCTAAAGACAGCATCAGGTATGGACGAAATATCTGTAGCGATATAAAAAATACGAAAGTGTATGTAGCAACCGTTACTACATATTTTTAATTTTAGTATTGAAACAGGTATATTTCCTGAAAATTTTAAAACTGCTATAATAAAACCGACGACTTGTTCAAGCTTTATCGAATTGTGTACTAGGGGCTTTATTGGTGGGAGACGATCTTTTTCCAGAGAATGTTGGTGTTCGAAAGCTAGAGTGAGAGGCAGATGATCTGAATGAAGAGCAAAAAATGTTGTTAGGAGCTCGGTGACCTGTACGTTGGCTACAATGGCAATGTCTAAAGCCTCTCGTACACTATTCGATAAAGCTTGAACAAGAAATTTTATCAAAATGACGTCACGAATTATTGACTCCACGCAGGAAGTATCTTGAATTCAAGTCTTCTCATCCAATACGTCCTATTTAGAACCTATCCTATTTTTCTTGAATTCAACGCAGTGATCTACCAATCACATCGCTGGTGACTTGAACACGTCACTACTGTGCTTCCGGAATGCTAAAAAGTTAAAATGTAGACATGGAGTAGGATTACATTGTGTAAAGCCCTTGTTTTTATGATACGAATTAAAAGATATGATCAAAAAATTAAAATTAAGAGGATATATCAGGGAAGGCAGTTTTGCGATTTAGCTCCCACGCGATTTATCACCTACTTCAATATTTGGACAAGGGATGGCGCAGTTGTAATTCAAATTCCCAGAAATTCCCTATGCAGGGAAATTTCCCTCTCTCTGCAGAAGTGCTTTCTTACTAAGTGAGTGTACTGGGTGCGGTCCACTGTTGAACACAGCACTACTACAGGGTGAAGGAAACTTGTAACATAAAAACATCAGCCCTACGACAGCTACAAAACTTTCTTCCTCCCTTCCCTTTTACCTTCCTCTAAAGTAAAACAAAGGATCCAACGCCAGAAGCAAAAAACCTTTACGAAGGAAGGAATACCGCCCGAAAAGAAGTTCAGATGAACCAAAAACACTTGCATCTCTTCTGTTTGTTGTTGACAATAATTTTGAAGAAGATTGAAGAAATCGAAGGACTAGGTCATCGCTTTTCCTTTGCTTTCTTATTTATAAAGCACCTTCATGGCTAAATGGTCGCGCGTTCGATTTCAAATGAAGACACCAACTTCAAAAATATGAACTCGGATAGTGGTTCGAATCAGGAAGTTACCAGTACTTCAGCTTTGAGGGTTAGGATTTGAAACGTTATATAATAAGTCGGACTGTTCTTTTCAGGATTTACATTATAGAAACAATTTGGAGGGTTCTTTCAAGTTGCTAATAATAATAATCATAAGTTTGGCAACTATTATTATTATTTTCCAATTCACATCACATGTTAGTCCTGAGCATAACTTATAGGCCTACTGCATAATAATGTATAATTGAGCACAGGTTGCTTGTGGAGTTCATTATTCACTTCTTGAGGAGCAAGCTGTTCAGAGAATTCATTTTAATTGCATTCTCTTCTAATTAATTTTCTTTATTTAATTACACTTTTGTTCACAATTGATTCTAATTGTCTGCAAAAGTTTGACTTTGTAGTAGTTAGATGCAGGCCCACAACTGTGGTTTCTGTCACCCGGGTCAAGAACGCAATTCGGGGCAAGAACGTTATAATAACAGGTGCCAATGTCAAAAACTAATCATGTCACCACAAACATACACCAGATCAGAATATTACACCTGGAAAGGAGATACTAGATGGTGTTGTCAGTACCATGTAGGTGGCTCTGTAATCGCAGTGTCATATGTTTAGAAGCAGCAATTAAACTTTTTATCAAAAAATCTAGACTAACTTGTTTAAGTAAAAAATAGTTTAATATGAATCGCCAATAAACAAATTATTACAAAGGTAGTTTTCCGTGAAAGACAGACTTTTTGGATACTGTTTGCTGCCCCGAAAGGGGGGGGGGGGCAAAATGATATGTTGCCCCCCCCCGTCTGAGAAGTGAGGGGGAAGTGACCTCTTTTGCCCCATAGCTCAGGCGCCTATGCCTCGGGTAAACTTCATTCAATGATTAATATCGTTGCTTTATTAACATCAAACGCGTCCTAACTTGGTAAACCAAAATTTATATTTACATCCTGTGCGAACGTCTGCCCCAACATGGTGTGTGAAATTTGGCCCCTTCCAGAGGTCTTTACAGAAAACAATTAGATTCATCTAGCTCCTCATGCCACACCAAATATTACAGAACATCTAGTCAATTATTTACTTCTCTCCATTTCTAATAAGAACAATCCAAAATTAAATTTACCTCATAGTTCCCACCAGGGTGCGACATCTCTGCGAACAGGGTTGCTGTGTATTGTGTAACCAGTTTTATTGACGTGGTGACAATGGACACACGCAAGGAAGTTATTCTGCTCGCTCTGCTAAGACACCGACGTAAGAAAAAACGTAGGCAGATATGAGTGCACCCTTTGGTAGAGAAGCGATATCTTGAAGGAAATTTTTCTGTACTCTATCCACAATTGAGGCAAGATGAAGAGAATTTTGTTAATTATTTCTGTCTGTCTGTCGCTTCTCGTAGCCTTGTAATCAAGATGTCCCGGGTTCGATTCCCGGTGCTACACGAGTGGTTCGGATCCCACGTTAAACTGTAGGTCCCGTCCTCAGGACATCATCATCCCATGGAAGGCAATGGCAAACCACTATGGGTTCACCTTGTCCAGGGATCTTTGGTTCAAAGACTTACCTATCGTCAGAATACCTATCATCATCATCATTATTATTATTACAATGTCGAGTAAATAAAATGTATAACAGAAAATTATTAAAGGAAATGCACTCCGTCTTCCAAACAGATTTGCCGAAACACAGTTCCGGTGCGTCCGGCCTACTTTAGTTTTTTTAGTGTGTGTAATGTTTTCTGCTTGTACAGAACAAATAGCTGTTTATTAATTCCGTAGATATATGAGAAACGGGAATATGATTCACTTTCAAATTTTCGACGTGAAACTACTACAATTTTTTTAAAAAAATGTGTATCAGTAATTATTCTTTTAAATGACAATACATCTTCATAACAAAAAAATAACTTCTTGTTAAAAACTCTATGAACATTCATATCAGCATTATTATGATCCAACAAGAAGTTTAGCTTTCAATGAAATAATTCAATGAAACCACCCAAGAGTTGTCCGCTCTTGCCCCGCACCCTAAATAAGAGTTTCAAAGCGAATTGACGAGTCCGAAACAAGTCATTAGCAAGGATTTTCCCACAGGTTTCAGGAAAGGTCGTTCCATAAACACATTCCTCCCCCTTTTCCACCCTCTTCTCATCATCGCTGAATCTGGCGGTGGTCGGACACTTGCTGCGCCACAGTAAATTCCCTCCAAACAATTTTTTTTCTTAAAAGCTGTTCGGAGCCATCTGTGCGACAAAAGTCAAACTATCAGTGGAGATTTTTAAAACAATTTCTCATGACATTTCATGATTTTATAAAATACAGATTAAGGTTCGAGGCAAGATTGTGCTAAGCAGAAGCAATTAATGAGAATCATTTACAAGAAGACTTATTCACAAAGGATGTAAGAAAAATATGACTGCGAATTTTTTTCGTTTAAATACTCATGACAAGAGGAACAACTTTTTCAAATATTGCTATATTTAGGATCTAATATCTTCTAAAGTTTAGCAAAAGGAAAAAAAATGGAGAAAGTCATGTGTAGGTTGGTCCTTTCTGATTAATCCATCCAAAGATGATTAATATACGGTAATTACTTTAAGAGATATCGTGTTCTGAAAGAACCCCTGTTTCCCTATCTCTATCCCATTGGTGAAATATACTCTTAAGTATCTCTGCAAGAAATTACATCGCATCTTGCTGAGGTAAAGTGTACCTGATGTTTCTTCTGTAGTTTTTGTACAATCACTATTGCAATATAAATTGATATTGAGGGCCTAGTATAATTCCTTATAAAGTTTGTATTATATTTAGAAGCAGTAGGATATTAATATTTAAAGTGCCATTGAGTTGCTCATAATTTATATGGAAAGGTCGAGTTTTTATTTACTGTATATCGGAAGTTCAAAGCTGCTAAACGTAGAAGTATCTGGGTACATTTTACTTTACGGCATGAAAAAATGTAACGTTTTCCAACGTATGTGGAAGAGTTGTAACTTAAAATATAACAAAGTTTCGAGTCATGGAAGTATTAAATTAGAGTGAAGTAGCGAAAAGTACTTGGAACAATTTGGCTGCTTCCACGTTGGTGAGCGAGAACATTAAACCGTGCATCGAATATAATAAAAAAATCTAACCTTCTTTAACCCGCCTTTGGTTATTCAACATTGTGGCCATTATTTTTTTTAGTAAATCATGTGTCATTCATAATACGACGCAACGCTAATAATATTCTTCCGCATCCCTACAATCAGCATTTAGCTTGTCTATTGAGCGCAAATAAATCTATCCCGACATGTTTGTTATATTGTTCAAATTAAATGCATATTTAGTGAAATAATAATGACAAATGCTTTTCCTAAGACTTTTTGCATTGACCACTGCCGTTATGTGTTCATAGAAGTATCTGCGATGTTTATTTGCAAGAGAATGAGTTGTATAGAGCATACCTTATGGATCAATAGCTGGCGGAATTTCCCGGTCATAAAGTAAGGTTTTTCCATCCATCCAAGTAACTTTGATTATGTATTCTCCGACACAAACTTTTCCCTAGCTCACCAACAAACAATCTCAAAGAAATTTTCATGCACCAAAAATAATAAATTGACACAAAACAAATATTTTTACTATCATGTATGTGTTAATTTGTATTTGTTCCCAGATTGCCTAAAACAGCGGTTAGGTTAGGTTTTTGTTAGTTTATCTAAACTAAAATTTGTCATTTCCTGAGTTTATGATTTAATTCGTTATGAATCGGTTCGAAAAGCATTTTTGTGATAGGAGTGGTTCGTCAGTCGGGGGAGTGTGTAAAGTCCATCCTTAACATTAAGTATATTGCCTAAACATACTTGAGAACTACGTTCAACATAAATTATTTGCGTTAATCCTGAATCCAAGAAGGTTTTCCCACATTTTTCGTTTTACGTCGATTATTCAAATTTCAGTGCAGTTAAGCAGAAAATAAGTTTCACGTACTTCAATAGTAAATACCATTAGCCTTAAAAATAAGTGAACAGACACTTCAAAACTAAGTCAATACACTTTTGGGACAGTCCCATGTCCCAAAAGATTATTGACAATTTTGAATTTTCTGTTAACTTTTATTTCAAATTATTGGTATTCATTATTGAAGTACGTAACAAACTATAGTTTGTGAAAGTTATTTTCTGCTTAACTGCACTGAAATTGGAATAATCGACGTAAAACGAAAAAGGCGGGGATACCTTCTTGGATTCAGCCTTAATGGACTGAGTGTATGCTTGCATGTTGCAATGATTGGAACGATCCAAATTGAACGGTAATTATTTAGAATAGTTTCTTTGTTTATACATCACTGACTTCAGGTTTTGTCAAATTAGGTTAAATTATCTTACAAATACTAGCTAAATTTATGCTTATGTAAGAGAAACTCGAACTGAACTGTTAGGTGCAAGCTATACTCAAACCGTGTATGATAGTGAGAACTGTGTTTCTTAGTGGCCGGTATAAAAATGTCTAAAGGCAATGAATAAAATTCAAATGTATTACACCATTACACGAACCCAAACTAGGTCTACTAATTCAGTCATCAGTGACTATATATTGCTATGTTTGCTTCAGCAATGATACGTGAACTACATTAAACGTATTAGTTAGAATGACACCAAACAAACGCAATACCTATATTTATACTTACTCAAGTATAAGCGGATATTATTAAATTTTCCTTTGATATTGAACTTTTCTATTGATGTAGTAAGTTAACATACTTAGGGAAAGAAAATAAATTAATTTTCTGTTATTTTATTGAACTTGCGTTACATAATGGAACATAACATTTTTAATAACCATGTTTATTTATTCTCATTAAAAATAGGAAAGAATATTCCATAATTTACGATATAGAAACACACATTTCATACTTCCCACCGTATCGTTACCGGCCTGCTCTGATCTCAGCACCATATTCGACCAGGCGCAAACAACCGATAACTCCCCATGGTAATCTTACGAGGAATTGGATGCAGCATAAATTAATATATTTCTATTTCTAAGCATACGATTTTTCTCAAATTTCTGTCGAATATATTATGAAATCCCCTCTTTACAGAAAATTTCTCTTCATCTGTTCTAACGAAACGGAAGCGCCAGAAAAAAAATTGTTAAATTTGGGGGTATCTTCTATATTATTTAATTTGCATTGGAAATTACTGCATTTTCAACTAGAGTTATCTCTCCTTCATGACAGAATTTTTGTGGAAGACATTCTGGTATCCCATCTTTTCAGGAAACTTCTCTTCGTCTGTTCTAACGAAAAGGAAGTGCCAGAAAAATTTGCTAAATTTGGGGTATGCTTCTATATAATTTAATTTGCAAACGTCTGACCCGTTCCCACACGTCTCGGATTGGCGTTTGTTAATTAATGGAAGATATGTATTCACGAAAGGATGTACGGTACGCCGAGTTTGTTTCATGAGACGTCGAATATAAGCTTCTGACTGTCGAACTGCATTTAAATTTGCCGCTGTAGGATATCGATTGAACACCCGTAGAGCGCGACTGCGCCGTCGCCGTGCTAGTTCGAGCTCATCGTTCCACCAGGGAACAGAACGCCGACGTGGCATTCGGCCAGACTGTGGGATGGAGCATCTGGCAGCTCACAAAATTTCACGGTTTAAGTACTCAACCGAATCATTCAGGGGCAAATCTCCTTGATCAATTAGCTGGACACGAGTTTCATATCTATTCCAGTCAGCACGTTTCAGATGCCAATGCGGTAACTTTCGTGGTGCTTGATAGAGGTTTAAAAAGTATAAAATTACTAGGATGTAGCCACTTTTAGAGTCAAACTGATACATTTCCCCACCGTTTGAGAGCATGACGAATCCAAAGATGTATGGTTCATCTCTGTGTGACCTGTAGTTACTGCGATCTAGGGGGGACAAAAAAAGCATACAGATTTGGAATACTAAGCGATTGAAAAGTACCTGCCACTTCTAGATTTTATTTGATAGGTGTGATTTCATGCTTTGAGACTATTGCGAATCCAACGGTGTATGACTCAACTCTGTCGGACTTGTAGTTACTGAGATCTAGGAGAAGTACAATTGGAGAATACTAAGCGATTCCAAAGGTCCTTTCAGTTTTATAGTCAAACTGATAATTTTCCCCAACGTTTAAGACCATGACGAATCCAGCGGTGTATGGTTAATCTCTGTGTGACTTGTAGTTACTGAGATCGAGGGGCGAGACAAGCATACCATGTCAAAATACATGAGAAAAATTGAGAAAATTAAGTAAATGAAAAGGACCTGTCAGTTTTGGAGTCAAAGT